>JAVIAB010000102.1:36341776-36434276 GCA_032433765.1 Megaustenia siamemsis | reverse complement strand
AGTCCCTGTTGTCAGTATAATTAGAGGTGAATATAAGTTCTGCATTTTTCACCAACCCTTCTTTTCGGCTGCCTGCATGTGCCATTATAATACGCTGTCCTTTTCCAGTGGGTACACATCTTTTAATACTTCCATCTGATAACTGCCATTCCTTGGCACTTGTGTGGTGAGAATTTATCCAAGATTCATCTAGAAATACAATATCATAACCTTGGTTACGCATTTCCCGTACTTCACGTAAATATTTACTCCTCATAGAAACTAAGTGCGGCTTCTCGCAGATGACATTTCTACCACTATCGTACTTTCTAAACGTAAAACCGATGCTTCTAACAGTTCTCCATAATGTTGTTTTCGACACAACAATGTCATTTTCTGCTCTCAGTCGAATTTTCAGTTTTCTTAAAGTCACAGTTTCTTTGGAATCGAACATTTTACAAATTGCTCTTCTAATCACTTCCTTGTCAAAACTATCTACTACTTTCTTTCTTCCTAGCGTCCTAGCCTTGATTGAACTGGACACTCCGTTAGCTTTAAGCACTTGTTTGAAAAAGCGTTTGCTTATACCAATGCGTGAATAGTTCTCTTTTCTGGCTTTGAGATGCTTCGATACAGTTTTCCACGCTTAGCTTCTATGCAAAAATATTTATACACCTTTATTGCCACTGATTGCAATGTAAGGAACTTTACTTTTATACCCATTGACTAACAGATCACAAATTTAACGAAATTACCCAATAATTAGGATACGCCGTTGCACATAAATCACAACAAAACGACAGGAAATGGGATGCACCGGATATAAAATTATAACTATGACGCGTTTTATGTGTTTTTTTAGTGCTTAAAACAGGGAAATTGGCGCGCATTACGTTCAAGATGACAAGTCCGTGGGTGCTCACTCATATGAAGCGGTAATTCCTCCAAATATATGGTTTGACCAAAATGCCTTAAATTTGTATACTTCAAATAAAGAATATTTAAAACTATACGTTTGTTGGTGAGGAAATGAATGTACTTCTTGGGACCAAAAAATCACAAGATCATATGCAAAATTTCAGCATTATCAATCAATTGGTTGCTGAGATATGGAATTTTAAACACCTTCAAAATATTTTGAAACGACCAATAGTCTATGATCACAATGGAAGTCGAACTGAATTATGGGATCGATGACGTATGGAAGTCGAACTGAATTATGGGATCGATGACGTATGGAAGTCGGACTAAATTATGGGATCGATGACGTATGGAAGTCGGACTGAATTATGGGATCGATGACGTATGGAAGTCGGACTGAATTATGGGATCGATGACGTATGGAAGTCGGACTGAATTATGGGATCGATGACGTATGGAAGTCGGACTGAATTATGGGATCGATGACGTATGGAAGTCGGAGTGAATTATGGTATCGATGACGTATGGAAGTCGAACTGAATTATGGGATCGATGACGTATGGAAGTCGGACTGAATTATGGGATCGATGACGTATGGAAGTCGTCACTTTTTTAAAAAAATGAACGAACGTTGTCAGTGAGAGGTTGGCTGCAAAAATAGCGATTAATGGTGTGGGCCAGACTTTGGGCACTAGATGACCACGCCCAGATGAAGAGACTGGAAATATCCAGTTGCTCCTACACGTGACGCCATTTTAGAGGTTTCAGTTCATAATCACGCGATTAAATGTACGGTCATGAAGGCAAGAAACATTGAAATGGCAGGGGGTATCCGGTTAGCGCAATCGATAGGCGGTTGGCTTACCACGGCAACAGCCGGGGTTCGTACCCTGGCGAGGACACCTGGGTTTTACTAATTCCCTAAAAAAATTAGTACCTCTGAAGTCGGAGTAAATCTGCATGGCGAGGGGCATCCTGTAATGGGATAAAACAGACTTTACACGCAAAATTCAGTCCCACAAAATTGAGTGGGTGGGACTTCGTCAGAGGTCAAAGCTGACGAAAGCGAACGAACAACGAAATGGCAGGCGTGTTTTGTGACAAGTGAAGTTTGGTTTAAGGTTGTGTATCAAGCAGCACAGACCTGAAATAAGTGGAGAGCGTCAAATACTTGGGCACAATAATAACATTAGATGGAGAAAACACCACAGGAATAAAAAGTAGAATAGCTCAGGCCAAAATAGCATTTCAGATATTGAAAAATATCTTATGCAACAAGTTTATGTCAGTAGAAGTGAGAAAGAGAACTCATCGGTAATATATTGAGCCATTTATGACCTACAAATACGAGTAATGGACAGTAAACAAGAAATGAAAAGACGATTAGAGGCCACAGAGATGGGATTTCTCAGAAGAATGTTGAGAGTTCCCTGGATAGCTAAAAAGACCAATGAGGAAATTCTCAAAGAGGCCAACACAAAAAGGGAGCTCCTAAGAAACAATCAACATTTTTCTGGCACATCATGAAAAGCGGAAAGTTGGAATAATTGGTTACAGCTGGCAAAATGCAGGGAAAGAGAGATCGCGGATGACAAAGAGAGAAAATACTAGATAGTTTGGTGTCATGGCATGGAAAACAGTCAACAATAGAACTGATACGATGTACGGTGGAGAGAAGATTGTAAAATAATATAAGACAACATAATGTAACATGAGACACTATAATATAATGATAGAAATTACAATTATGATCTTGGTGATAATGAAACAGCAATTTTAATAACAGATGATAATGATGAAGATAACAACATCACAGATTTGCTGGGTCCAACCAACCTTCATGATCCGTTTTCTCCTCCTCCTCCTCCTCCTCCTCATTATCGATGCTCCCAACTACTCCACATTTCCTCGTTCTCCATCTGCTCTGCAAGATGTTCTCCATCCGCTTGTCCACACCGTACTCCTTCAAAAGCGGCACTGAGCTGCTCTGACTGAGAGACTTGCTTGCACTGGCCACACCACACCCCGAATCCTCATTAACCAAGAGACTATCTTCCACGTTGCTAGCTATGACGCTGGAATCCTTGGGTCTTCTGTTTGCCTGGCTGGAGGGACCCACACGGAAGAGACTTCGACCGAACAAACTGGCAATTCTGTCCAGGACGTTTCTCACACTCTTAACTCCATGGGCACAGTTAGTTCTGACTTCAGAAGACGAGTTGTCCTCGTGTGCATCAAGCGAGTCTGTGAAGGGAATAAGTGAGTTAAAATGACTTCGGAAATTATTATCTAATTATCAGTCCGTGTGATACACGGGAATACTAGTAACATTCTTTTCTTCTTTTCTCTTTCTCACTGGTACCGAAAAGGTGTCGTGGTTTATATCATTTGTCGTTCTTGCACTGCTCGAACTGTCTGAATTAGTGATTTTCCTTTTGCACATATTGGATTCATAGATTACGAAAAGACATTTGATAGTTTAGATAGAAGAATGCTTTGGAAGTTGCTGAGTCATTACGGAATCCCCATCAAGTTTATTAACCTGATAAAAACAATGTATGAAGGAACGAAATGTAGTGTGGTGCATGAAGGACAGCTTACAGAAGCATTTGAAATAAGAACAGGAGTATGGCAAGGATGCCTTCTGTCCCCATTTCTCTTTCTACTGGCCATAGATTGGATTATGAAAATAACTCAAAACAACAGAAATGGGATCCAGTGGTCACTGACCAAACAACTTGATGATTTAAACTTTGCTGATGACATAGTTCTCCTATCACACAGCCATCAACAGATGCAGTATAAAATGAGTATATTAGATGAGAGATCACAACAGCTAGGACTAAAGATTAATAGAGATAAGACCAACATTATGAGAATTAATGCAGTTGGCAATAACCAAATAAAACTAGGAGAAATACCTCTACTAGACGTACAATCTTACATATATCTGGGCAGTAATATAGATAAAGAGGGAGGAACAGAAAATGATACAAAATAAGGATATCAAAAGCAAGAGGAGCTTTCATTGCACTGGGAAACATATGGAAATCCAAAGAAATTAGGTTAAATACAAAAATAAAAATTTTCAACTCAAATGTTAAGTCGGTCCTATTATATGGCTGTGAAACATGGAGAATAACAAAATTGACAATTGCGAAGGTACAGACTTTCATTAATGGATGCTTACGCAGAATACAGGGATGGAAATGACAGGACAAAGTCACTAACGTAGAATTATGGAAATGTACCAGTCAAATACCAGTGGATAAAGAGATACAGCGAAGACGATGGCGATGGATAGGACACACACTACGGAAGCCAACTGAGAGTATTACACAACAGACCCTTTTTTTGGAATCCCCAGGGGAAAAGACAAAGAGGAAGACCAAGGAATTTTTGGAGAAGACAGATCGAAGCAGAGATGAAGATGATGGGGAAGACATGGAATGATCTTAAAAGAATTGCAAAAAACAGAACGACTTGTAAAGTGTTTGTTGAAGACCTATGCTCCACTGGGAGCTAAAAAGGTAGAAGAAAGAAGAAAGAACTGTAGCGACTCCAACCGCTTCCTTGCTATCCAGTATCAGATTTTCTTGAGTCACTTATTGAGTCACTTATTGAGTCACTTAATGAGTCATTCATTGAGTCACTCTTTGAATCACTCAGAAAGCACAATCGAAAGCATACTTTAAAAAAAAATATTTAAAATAGAAGATAAGAGCATTGTTGCGGGTATAAAGAATGTATCATTAAAAAAGCATAGAAACAGTATTGCAGGACATAAAAACGTCTTGTGCAACAAGTCTGTGTCAACAGAAATAAGAAAGAGAGTTCATCGGTGCTATATAGAACCCATTCTGACCTATGGAAGCAAATCATGGACAGTAGACAAACAAATGAAAAGACGATTAGAGGCCACAGAGATGGGATTTCTCAGAAGAATGTTGAAAGTTCCCTGGACAGCTAAAAAGACCATCCAGGAAGTTCTCAAAGAGGACAACACAAAAAGGCAGCTTCTAAAAAAACATCAGAAAGAAACAATCAACAATGTTCGGGCACATCATGAGGTGAGGAAAGTTGGAATACTTGGTTACAACTGCAAAATACAGGGAAAGAGAGATCAAGGACAACAAAGAGAGAAGATACTAGATAGCTTGGTGTCACGGCATGGAAAACAGTCAACAACAGAATTGATACGATGCCCGGTGGATAGAAGATTGTGGAAGGACATGATCGCCTACGCCAACCGGTATTGCACATGATGATGATGATAAAAATAATAAAATATATCAAGGCTTGTTACGCTATGACTGACCAATGTGATCGCCGTGACTGCCTGGAACCTTGTTACGAGCATGATGGATGGTTTTAGAGTACTCTTCACTTGCCACGCTCATGTAGAAGAGGGTATCAGCAGCCTATGAGGACAGGAATGAATGAATTGTGGGTAATAAATGTGTACCTGACATGGTACATTAACAACAAGGGAAATAAATGGGATACAAAATATGCATATGATGTCACACAACAAACACCGGACGATTTATATCACAAACAATCAATGTCTAAACGATAATGTTTGCAGAAAAATCTCGTACAGCAAACAGATTTTGAATATTAAACATCGGGGCAGCGGCGGACGGTGAGTTTGACACTTGAGGAGACTGATATTTTAAGTTGACCTTTAACCTGATGATTTGCGACATAAACATTAATTTGTGCTATATGATACAGTTCCTTCAGTTATTGCCCTGAAATAACATAATTATAATGACATCATTAATACTCGGGCAGATGGTGCTCGTAAACCTGGGAGGGCCGACCATCTAAGGGTAGAAATTACAGAAAAGACAATATGCTGCCTTGCAGGAAGATTGGGGACAATCAAAATCTAAGGAAAGCAAACCTGAATAAAATGCTGGCAGAAATCGGATGCACTGGGACACTGGCGCAGAACACAGTGCAACGTTTTAACAGGTATTCAATCAGAGTGGATCTAATCTACAGTATGACTACAGCACATGTTCTACAGGATTGCCCCCAGTACACAGAACTGAAAAGAGCAATGTGGTCCACGCCCACCTCCCTGGAAGAGAAACTATATCGGGCAATCGATTCACTTAAACAGATAGCTGACTTCATGAGAGAGTCTGGAATCCTGCTCTAATTGAGTCTTGATCGCAGAGAGAGAGAGAGAGAGAGAGAGAGAGAGAGAGAAAGAGAGAGAGAGAGAGAGAGAAGAGAGAGAGAGAGAGAGAGAGAGAGAGAGAGAGAGAGAGAGAGAGAGATCTTGGTTATTTACATTGTCAGCTGTGAGAGAAATATGGTTTTGCTGTTATAGGTCGTTTCAAAATATTTTGAAGGTGTTTAAAATTCCATATCTCTGCAACCAATTGATTGATAATGCTGAAATTTTGCATACGGTCTTGTGATTTTTTGGTCCCAAGAAGTACATTCATTTCCTCACCAACAAACGTATAGTTTTAAATATTCTTTATTTGAAGTATACAAATTTAAGGCATTTTGGTCAAACCATATATTTGGAGGAATTACCGCTTCATATGAGTGAGCACCCACGGACTTGTCATCTTGAACGTAATGCGCGCCAATTTCCCTGTTTTAAGCACTAAAAAACACATAAAACGCGTCATAGTTATAATTTTATATCCGGTGCATCCCATTTCCTGTCGTTTTGTTGTGATTTATGTGCAACGGCGTATCCTAATTATTGGGTAATTTCGTTAAATTTGTGATCTGTTAGTCAATGGGTATAAAAGTAAAGTTCCTTACATTGCAATCAGTGGCAATAAAGGTGTATAAATATTTTTGCATAGAAGCTAAGCGTGGAAAACTGTATTGAAGCATCTCAAAGCCAGAAAAGAGAACTATTCACGCATTGGGTATAAGCAAACGCTTTTTCAAACAAGTGCTTAAAGCTAACGGAGTGTCCAGTTCAATCAAGACTAGGACGCTAGGAAGAAAGAAAGTAGTAGATAGTTTTGACAAGGAAGAGATTAGAAGAGCAATTTGTAAAATGTTCGATTCCAAAGAAACTGTGACTTTAAGAAAACTGAAAATTCGACTGAGAGCAGAAAATGACATTGTTGTGTCGAAAACAACATTATGGAGAACTGTTAGAAGCATCGGTTTTACGTTTAGAAAGTACGATAGTGGTAGAAATGTCATCTGCGAGAAGCCGCACTTAGTTTCTATGAGGAGTAAATATTTACGTGAAGTACGGGAAATGCGTAACCAAGGTTATGATATTGTATTTCTAGATGAATCTTGGATAAATTCTCACCACACAAGTGCAAAGGAATGGCAGTTATCAGATGGAAGTATTAAAAGATGTGTACCCACTGGAAAAGGACAGCGTATTATAATGGCACATGCAGGCAGCCGAAAAGAAGGGTTGGTGAAAAATGCAGAACTTATATTCACCTCTAATTATACTGACAACAGGGACTATCACACCGAGATGAATGGCCATATATTTAGAGAGTGGATTGAAAATACTCTTCTTCCAATTCTAGACAGACCATCCTGTCTGGTAATGGACAACGCGTCGTACCACAACGCTGTGGCAGAAGAAGGCAAAATTCCTACATCTACCAGTACAAAAGATGTTATAAAGATTTGGCTAAGAAAGGGAGGAATTCCATTTAACGAGGGATTTTTGAAACCTGAATTACTGTCACTTGTTAAGAAATCGCAAAAGACCAAAGTATTCCAAATAGACAAAAGCATTCAACAGCATGGTCATACGTGCTTGAGACTGCCCCCTTATCATCCACAATTAAACCCCATTGAACTCGTTTGGGCAAAAATTAAAGGGCAGGTGGCAGCTGAGAATACAAGTTTTAAACTATGCGATATAAAAGGACTGACATATGCTGCTCTATCACAGATTGACAAAGATTTTTGGTGCAAATGTGAAGATCATGTCTTAAAAGAAGAAAATGACTATTGGAAAAAAGATGGACTATCGTTCGTTCAGCCCAGATTAGTAATCAATATGTTAGACTCCTCTGATTCAGAATAAATGAAATAATAATGGACGTTTTTATATGTCCGCATGATCAATCTTTAGCTAAAGTTGATAACGTTTTGAAAATGTAAAGATTCTTGATATGTGTACTGCAGGCATGCAAAGAAACTAAATCACTTTCATATGTCTTGTTTACGTAAAATAATGAAAGTCACATGGAAAGACATAAAACGAACAATGTAGCTCTTTACAGTGAAGAGGATCCCGTGCTTACATCGGACTCTTTAGTCACATGCGTACCCATAAACAATAACTTTGCTTGATATGTCATGCTCGTTATCGCTCGCAACGGATAATTAATTTTTTAAAATGTATTCTTTGTTGTATATTGTTTAAATAGTTTTCATTAATGGAACTGTTTATACGCTGATTTGTTTTAGACCGTCTGTAAAGGCTATAACATTGACATTCTCATAGTATTTTAAAGAAAGTAAACAATAGAAAGTAAACAGTTGATAAACGCCTCCAACTTTCAAGTTGTGTAGAGACGCCTATGTCGAGAAGCTGATTTCCATTAATGTACGGTAAATTATTTTCTCCAGGAGCAAAAAGATCCGTAAATTCACTGAGATTAAAGGAAAGTGCTGCTTCATGATGAAGCATACTTCCTACATCATTAAATTTTGTGAAATCGGTGGGACCTTGGAAAAACAAGGCCAGATGCAAAAATCAAGTTTGTAAGTGCAGGGAAAGAGGAGATATTTCATGTTAATCGTGAACATTTAGATTTGAAACGACCAATAATTACATTATCTGACAGTTTTGTTCAGGTTTTGTGTATATAAAGAAAGAGCGCAGTGATCTTTGCATGAGACGCTTCATAAATTCTTCTCCTCTGTATATAAAGAAAGAGCGCAGTGATCTTTGCATGAGACGCTTCATAAATTCTTCTCCTCTGTATATAAAGAAAGAGCGCAGTGATCTTTGCATGAGACGCTTCATAAATTCTTCTCCTCTGTATATAAAGAAAGAGCGCAGTGATCTTTGCATGAGACGCTTCATAAATTCTTCTCCTCTGTATATAAAGAAAGAGCGCAGTGATCTTTGCATGAGACGCTTCATAAATTCTTCTCCTCTGTATATAAAGAAAGAGCGCAGTGATCTTTGCATGAGACGCTTCATAAATTCTTCTCCTCTGTATATAAAGAAAGAGCGCAGTGATCTTTGCATGAGACGCTTCATAAATTCTTCTCCTCTGTATATAAAGAAAGAGCGCAGTGATCTTTGCATGAGACGCTTCATAAATTCTTCTCCTCTGTATATAAAGAAAGAGCGCAGTGATCTTTGCATGAGACGCTTCATAAATTCTTCTCCTCTGTATATAAAGAAAGAGCGCAGTGATCTTTGCATGAGACGCTTCATAAATTCTTCTCCTCTGTATATAAAGAAAGAGCGCAGTGATCTTTGCATGAGACGCTTCATAAATTCTTCTCCTCTGTATATAAAGAAAGAGCGCAGTGATCTTTGCATGAGACGCTTCATAAATTCTTCTCCTCTGTATATAAAGAAAGAGCGCAGTGATCTTTGCATGAGACGCTTCATAAATTCTTCTCCTCTGTATATAAAGAAAGAGCGCAGTGATCTTTGCATGAGACGCTTCATAAATTCTTCTCCTCTGTATATAAAGAAAGAGCGCAGTGATCTTTGCATGAGACGCTTCATAAATTCTTCTCCTCTGTATATAAAGAAAGAGCGCAGTGATCTTTGCATGAGACGCTTCATAAATTCTTCTCCTCTGTATATAAAGAAAGAGCGCAGTGATCTTTGCATGAGACGCTTCATAAATTCTTCTCCTCTGTATATAAAGAAAGAGCGCAGTGATCTTTGCATGAGACGCTTCATAAATTCTTCTCCTCTGTATATAAAGAAAGAGCGCAGTGATCTTTGCATGAGACGCTTCATAAATTCTTCTCCTCTGTATATAAAGAAAGAGCGCAGTGATCTTTGCATGAGACGCTTCATAAATTCTTCTCCTCTGTATATAAAGAAAGAGCGCAGTGATCTTTGCATGAGACGCTTCATAAATTCTTCTCCTCTGTATATAAAGAAAGAGCGCAGTGATCTTTGCATGAGACGCTTCATAAATTCTTCTCCTCTGTATATAAAGAAAGAGCGCAGTGATCTTTGCATGAGACGCTTCATAAATTCTTCTCCTCTGTATATAAAGAAAGAGCGCAGTGATCTTTGCATGAGACGCTTCATAAATTCTTCTCCTCTGTATATAAAGAAAGAGCGCAGTGATCTTTGCATGAGACGCTTCATAAATTCTTCTCCTCTGTATATAAAGAAAGAGCGCAGTGATCTTTGCATGAGACGCTTCATAAATTCTTCTCCTCTGTATATAAAGAAAGAGCGCAGTGATCTTTGCATGAGACGCTTCATAAATTCTTCTCCTCTGTATATAAAGAAAGAGCGCAGTGATCTTTGCATGAGACGCTTCATAAATTCTTCTCCTCTGTATATAAAGAAAGAGCGCAGTGATCTTTGCATGAGACGCTTCATAAATTCTTCTCCTCTGTATATAAAGAAAGAGCGCAGTGATCTTTGCATGAGACGCTTCATAAATTCTTCTCCTCTGTATATAAAGAAAGAGCGCAGTGATCTTTGCATGAGACGCTTCATAAATTCTTCTCCTCTGTATATAAAGAAAGAGCGCAGTGATCTTTGCATGAGACGCTTCATAAATTCTTCTCCTCTGTATATAAAGAAAGAGCGCAGTGATCTTTGCATGAGACGCTTCATAAATTCTTCTCCTCTGTATATAAAGAAAGAGCGCAGTGATCTTTGCATGAGACGCTTCATAAATTCTTCTCCTCTGTATATAAAGAAAGAGCGCAGTGATCTTTGCATGAGACGCTTCATAAATTCTTCTCCTCTGTATATAAAGAAAGAGCGCAGTGATCTTTGCATGAGACGCTTCATAAATTCTTCTCCTCTGTATATAAAGAAAGAGCGCAGTGATCTTTGCATGAGACGCTTCATAAATTCTTCTCCTCTGTATATAAAGAAAGAGCGCAGTGATCTTTGCATGAGACGCTTCATAAATTCTTCTCCTCTGTATATAAAGAAAGAGCGCAGTGATCTTTGCATGAGACGCTTCATAAATTCTTCTCCTCTGTATATAAAGAAAGAGCGCAGTGATCTTTGCATGAGACGCTTCATAAATTCTTCTCCTCTGTATATAAAGAAAGAGCGCAGTGATCTTTGCATGAGACGCTTCATAAATTCTTCTCCTCTGCGGCACTACTTTTAATGTTTCTATAAAAGATAGACCATTATCTGATTTGTCGCTCTTCTGTTGCCATGGAAACGGGGAGGTAATTATTGAAATGGCCTACCTAGTCCTCATACACACTGTAAGGTCAATAGATGTCGTTGTACGGTTGTAGTAGGTTTGACCTCCATAGACATTGAAGCCTATTTATTAATAACGGCTTCAGCTATTTGTGCTATATCATGGCTGTACTAGGGAATACGGTGACTGGTTGTACACTGACATTGAACTATATCACGGCTATACTAGGGAATACGGTGACTGGTTGTACACTGACATTGAACTATATCACAGCTATACTAGGGAATACGGTGGCTGGTTGTACACTGACATTGAACTATATCACGGCTATACTAGGGAATACGGTGGCTGGTTGTACACTGACATTGAACTATATCACAGCTATACTAGGGAATACGGTGGCTGGTTGTACACTGACATTGAACTATATCACGGCTATACTAGGGAATACGGTGACTGGTTGTACACCGACACTGAACTCATTGAGCTGGAATGTGGTTGTGTTATGTATTCTGATGAAATATTAGAGTGGTCGCGGTCTCCGTTGCCTCATCTGAGTATCCGCCGCTGCATTGCGACTTTAAATAGCTGACAATCAGACACCAAAGAACACAATATACTGACTAAAGATAACATATATATATATAATAATAATAACAATAAAAATAATAATAATAATATATCTAAGTTGTTGGAAACAGAACATAAAAAAGCCATGGTTGCACTGACTGGTTACCCATCGCCAGCTTTATGTCTCCACGGAAGTCCCGAGGGACTGAATTTTGCATGAATATTACTTTTTCCTATTTTTTTACACTGGCAGCCGTGAGCTCATGTTTCCCCGCGCCACGAAGCCAGATGTTCTCAGACTTCAGAGGTACTCTCATATTTTTTATCATCGAGAATTTCAACGTTTTTTGTAGATTTTTTTCCTATTAATTTTGCCCTGGCAGCGGCCATTTTTTGCCTACTCTTTTATATTTCTAACTGCCAGCGGTTCTTTAACGTGCGCAGAATGCAGATACAGCTGAACACGATGGCGCTGGGTAGGACATACATTACAGAAGCATACTGAGAGTATTACACAACATGCCCTTTTTGGAATCCCCACGAAAAAAAACAGACAAAGAGGAAGACCAAAATATTCTTGGAGAAGACAGATGGAAGCAGAGATGAAGATGATGGGGAAGATGGAATTATCTTAAAAGAATGGGAAGAAATAGAACGACTTGGAAAGTGTATTATTCGTGCTGTTTCGTCCTAAATGTTTGTCTGCAACACAAGTATTCATTTAGCCCTACCCTATCCGGGAGATACTTGTTTTAGCAGGAAAAATATTTCCGAGCTGTGATCGCAGTCTTATGCTATAGTCATGGGAACACCTTCGTGAAAAGACATTGTACACGATAGCTAATTTTTTAGTTAGCTGAGTGGCAGTGTTCCCTATCGTTTGACTTTTCGTGGCAAGGCGCTGTGCCACTGAGTACGGGTTCGATCCTGCTTTGGTCCATATTATTTTTCTGTTGTTGATTATTTGTCATTTCTTCCGAGTGCTGTAAACATACATCTTCCTCTGAATTGATTCTTCTGTTTTTCACCGCTATCCGATAGGGCTAGACAACGGACTCACTAACCAGGAACTAGGTGAGGGTCATTCCACGTAGAAACCACGGATTCGATTTAAAAAAAGAAATTGTCCACCGCCTGTAGTGAGAATCGAACCCGAGACCTTCTGGTATAAAGGTCAACGTCTTACCTCCAGACTACCCAGCCCCCAAAGGACAAGAGGTAGGGTTCGATCCCAACCGTCGACTTCCGGATTCACCCAGCCTTAAATGGGTACCGGATTTTTTTTCTGGGAAAGTAAAGCGACACGGGCGTAATACCGACCACATTACCCCAAAAATCATGTGCTGAAGGTCTGTAAAATGTATGGTCACTAACACCATATTCCCTATAAGCCACTTGGCGTGACGGGTCACTAACACCATATTCTCTATAAGCCACTTGGCGTGACGGTCACTGACACCATATACCCTATACGTCACTTGGCGTGACGGGTCACTAACACCATATTCTCTATAAGCCACTTGGCGTGACGGTCACTGACACCATATACCCTATACGTCACTTGGCGTGACGGGTCACTAACACCATATTCCATATACGCCACTTGATGTGACGGGTCACTAGACCACGGAACATTTTTGGGAGATGTGGTCGGTATCACGCCAGACCGCCTTCACTTCCCAGATAAATCTCAGGTCACTGCTGGGGATCGAACCCGGACCTGTCTGATCAGGAAGCGAGCACACTAACCACTCAGCCACCGAGGTTCCATCTCAAATAGATAGTGATGTTATAACATCAGTGGCTGTTAATAATTAGTAATGCTGTAACATCACTAACATTAATTCGGTAATGATGTTATAAAATCTGAGAGTATTACACAACAGGCCCTTTTTTGGAATCCCCAGGGGAAAAGACAAAGAGGAAGACCAAGGATTTCTTGGAGAAGACAGATAGAAGCAGAGATGAAGATGATGGGGAAGACATTGAATGATCTTAAAAGAATGGCAAAAAAACAGAACGACTTGGAAAGTGTTTGTTGAAGACCTATGCTCCACTGGGAGCTAAAAAGGTAGAAGAAGATGTTATAAAATTACTGGCAGTAATGATAACTGAATTTTGTTACAAATTCACTGACCTTAAGTTTGTATTGAGGTCCAGGATTCAGCTGAAGCCTTGGTACCAGAGATTCAGAGTCGAGGACAGCCAGAAGTGCCACACCATATCTGGGTGGAGAGGTGAACCATCGAAGTTCATAGAGAATCATATCTATCGTATAGTAGCCTTCATCAGTCATAATTGACTGTAGCAGCCTCCGTCAGTCATAGTAGACTGTAGCAGTCTCCGTCAGTCATAGTAGACTGTAGCAGTCTCCGTCAGTCATAGTTGACTACAGTAGCTTTCGTCAGTCATAGTTGACTATAATAGCCACTGTCAGTCATAGTTGACTATAGTAGCCACTGTCAGTCATAGTTGACTACAGTCGCCTCCGTCAGTCATAGTTGACTATAGTAGCCACTGTCAGTCATAGTTGACTAGTAGCCACTGTCAATCATAGTTGACTATAGTAGCCTCCATCAGTCATAGTTGACTATAGTAGCACCCATCAGTCATAGTTGACTATAGTAGCATCCATCAGTCATAGTTGACTATAGTAGCATCCATCAGTCATAGTTGACTATAGTACCATCCATCAGTCATAGTTGACTATAGTACCATCCATCAGTCATAGTTGACTATAGTACCATCCATCAGTCATAGTTGACTATAGTACCATCCATCAGTCATAGTTGACTATAGTAGCATCCATCAGTCATAGTTGACTATAGTAGCATCCATCAGTCATAGTTGACTATAGTAGCATCCATCAGTCATAGTTGACTATAGTACCATCCATCAGTCATAGTTGACTATAGTAGCATCCATCAGTCATAGTTGACTATAGTAGCATCCATCAGTCATAGTTGACTATAGTAGCATCCATCAGTCATAGTTGACTATAGTAGCATCCATCAGTCATAGTTGACTATAGTAGCATCCATCAGTCATAGTTGACTATAGTACCATCCATCAGTCATAGTTGACTATAGTACCATCCATCAGTCATAGTTGACTATAGTACCATCCATCAGTCATAGTTGACTATAGTACCATCCATCAGTCATAGTTTACTATAGTACCATCCATCAGTCATAGTTGACTATAGTAGCATCCATCAGTCATAGTTGACTATAGTAGCATCCATCAGTCATAGTTGACTATAGTAGCATCCATCAGTCATAGTTGACTATAGTAGCATCCATCAGTCATAGTTGACTATAGTAGCATCCATCAGTCATAGTTGACTATAGTAGCATCCATCAGTCATAGTTGACTATAGTAGCATCCATCAGTCATAGTTGACTATAGTAGCATCCATCAGTCATAGTTGACTATAGTAGCATCCATCAGTCATAGTTGACTATAAATTTTACAGCGCCCTAGGAAATGTTTTTTTTTTCTTTCCTTTCTCCGTGTATTCTCTTTTTCTATGAATCTGTCTGCTTCTTGCTTGAGCTGCAGCTTTAGAGTGTGTTTCCAGAGATTGCGGTCTGCAGCTATGTCTTCCCAGGCTGCAGGGTTTATGTTCAGAGTCTTAATGTCACGTTTACATACGCCCTTAAATCGGAGTTTTGGGCGCACCCTAGTTCTTTTGCCATCTGCCAGTTGTCCATAAAGTATATCTTTTGGTATGCGGCCATCTTTCATGCGGTGTAAGTGACCATGACAGTGAAGATGACATGGATATACGACTAATATGCAATCTATACTGGGAGCAAACAGCAATAATAAAATATAACAAAGAGTTCTCTACACCCATTGATATAAAAAGAGGAGTAAGACAAGGATGCATCCTATCACCAAGCTTGTTCAATCTATACACTGAGCAAATCTTTAAAAACATCATAGAGATGCCAGGCCTACAAATTAATGGAAAGATAATCAATAATATGCTGACGATACTGTACTACTAGCAGAAAATCCTAAAGACCTACAACAATTACTTAATGAAATAAACACGACAAGCAAAAAATATGGACTAGATATGAATATCAAAAGGACTAAAACTATGATCATAAACAAAGAAAATACTCAAAACCCACAAGTGGATATCAAAATTAAAGGAATAGACCTTGAGACAGTTCAGAACTATAACTACCTTGGACATACTATAACCAGTGATGGAAAATGTACAACTGAAATAAACAAAAGAATAGGAATGGCAAAAAGTAATTTTAATGTCATGAAGGACATACTAACATCAAAACAAATAACACCAGAGCTAAAACTAAGAATAGCAAAATGTTACATCTTCTCAATATTCCTATATGGTGCAGAAACATGGACATTAGACAAGAAAACAGAACAGAGAATTGAAGCCTTTGAAATGTGGATATATAGAAGAATAGGTAGAATTGGATGGAAGGAAAAGAAAACAAACGACAAAGTCTTAAAACAACTAAAAATGAAAAGAGAACTTCTGAACACAATTAGAACAAGACAAATGCGATTCTTAGGCCATGTTAAAAGACACAACAACCTACTGAAAGTGATCCTGGAGGGGAAAATACAAGGTAAAAGAGGCAGAGGCAGACCAAGATTAACATGGACGAGTAACATCAAAAGATGGACAAATCAACCGATGACAACCTGCACCATCAAAGCAAGAGATAGAGCAAAATGGCGCTCCATGGTAGCCAACCTTCGTTGCGGAGACGGCACTCAATGATGATGAAGTGACGATGCCAGCGAAACCTACGTTGTTTGAGCAGCGTGTAGATGTTCGGGAGGCCTGTGTGAGTGAGGACTTCCACGTTTGTCACTTTGTCCTTGCAGGTGATACCAAGAACACGGCACTAGCATCGCACATGGAACGCATTAGAATTTATCTCTTGCTTCGCATTGGTTGTCCATGATTCGTTGCCAATACAGCAGATTACTTACTAAGCACGTGTTTATCTGCCCTTTTGACCTTTTATCACGTGACCAAACAGGCACGTAAACCCCACATCTTTTTCTGTGCCGTTATTTACATATCAGTGTTCAACCTTTAACCTTTCAACCTTTGACCTTTTAACCTTTCAACTTTTGTGTTTATATTTTTTGTTGTTTGAAAGCAGTTACTTTCCTGGACTATTTCTTGTTTTGGTGAGTCAGAAACGATATTATAAGAGAAAGAGTAGGCATTGAACCAATCCTAAGATACACACAGAAACAACAAATAAACTGGTTTATCCATCTAGAAACAGTGATTCCTTAATATAGAAAGAATATATTAAAAGAGGAGAAGGGAGGAGAGCACGAGGCAGACCCAGAGTAAGATGGACAGACAACATCAAAGAAACGCTGCAACATCAATTGGCAATGAGTGAGGCCGTCAAAAGGGAGAGAACCAGAACTTTGCATCTCCCTCGACACCCAAACAGGTACAAGAGGCAGTGAAGAAAGAAAGAAAGAAAAAAAGAAAGAAAGAAAGAAAGAAAGAAAGTACTTGATGAAAGCTGGTGCCGAAACGTTGTAGGTTGTCCCGTTTCTTCACCAGTTTAGCTGCTTGATATCATATTGCTATTTTACACGTTCACTGTAACTCTACTGGCGGTCTAACCAAATATTTAACATTTGGTAAATTGTATGTGTCCATAGCTCCAATATGGTAAGCACAATAAATGATTACGTCACAAAATGGGCGTATTTGTGTAGTGCCAAGAAATGGAAACACTCCCAAAAGTACCATTTGGTAAGGATGAGAGTAATGTATTAATTAGACTGTGATCATATTCAACCATTAACAGCGCAAAATAGTTATGTAAAATAGATATAAAATGGTATGTATCAGCTAAACTAATATAAAGACAAGACAAATTGCGACGTTTCCGCAAAAGCCTTCATCAGCTATTTAAAAAAAAAAAACTATACAAATTAAACAAATAAATCGAACCCAGAAAACAAAATACAGATCTATAAAAATGGCGGAAGAAGACGGTGGTCAGTTCTCGTAAAGTGTCTAGAATTAGAAGTGTCGTCACTCAGAGTTGATGACAGGAGGTTGTAGGGAACTACACGTGGAGGTGATGCTGATGAAGATGATAGTTAGTGAAGATGATGCTGATGAAGATGATGCTGATGAAACTGATAGTGAAGATGATTCTGATGAAGATGATGCTGATGAAGATGATGCTGATGAAGATGATGCTGATGAAGATGATTCTGAAGAAGATGGAGTAGAAGATGAGGAGGAGGATAATGAATATGTTGATGAAGAAAACGACGCAAAATTAGATGAAGAGGAGGACGAAAAAAGAAGTCAGGAGGGAGTAGAAAAATACGAGGACAAGAGGAAAACAGAGGAAGAAAAAGAAGATAAAGAAAGGACAGAAAAAAGATGGCAAAGAAAAGGTAGAAGTGTGTGTGTTGGGGGGGGAGAGAAGAAGAAGAAGAAAGAGAGAGAGAGAGAAAACGAAAGAGAGAGAGAAAGAGAAGAAAGAGAAGAAAGATAGAGAAGAAGAAAGAGAGAGAAAGAGAAGAAAGAGAAGAAAGAGAGAGAGAACGAAAGAGAGAGAGAAAGAGAAGAAAGATAGAGAAGAAGAAAGAGAGAGAAAGAGAAGAAAGAGAGAGAAAACGAAAGAGAGAGAGAAAGAGAAGAAAGATAGAGAAGAAGAAAGAGAGAGAAAGAGAAGAAAGAGAAGAAAGAGAGAGAAAACGAAAGAGAGAGAGAAAGAGAAGAAAGATAGAGAAGAAGAAAGAGAGAGAAAGAGAAGAAAGAGAAGAAAGAGAAGAAAGAGAAGAAAGAGAGAGAAAACGAAAGAGAGAGAGAAAGAGAAGAAAGATAGAGAAGAAGAAAGAGAGAGAAAGAGAAGAAAGAGAGAGAGAACGAAAGTGAGAGAAAGCGAAGAAAGAGAGAGAGAAAATGAAAGTGAGAGAAAGTGAAGAAAGAGAGAGAGAGAAAAAAAACGAAAGTGAGAGAAAGCGAAGAAAGAGAGAGAGAGAGAACGAAAGAGATAGAAAGAGAAGAAAGAGAGAGAGGAAGAAAGAGAGAGAGAGAAGAAGAAGAGAGAGAAGAGAGAGAAAGAGAGAAGACTTTTCATCAAATAATTCTTCTATTTCCGATCTGTTCCCCAATTCTCGCGTCTTATAACTTGCCAGGGGCTACACGGATTGTGAAGTTAAAACAGATGATAACACTGACCTTTGATGAGCATCGGCCGAGCTTCTGGGGAAAGTCTGACCAATGTAGTTGCTGAAGATGCGACTTTTCTGAACTTGGGTGTGGAAGATCTCGTTGGCCGAGTGTTTACCGTAGAGCTGTTGCCATGGTTCCAGCACCATTCCCTTTTGCCTGGTTGAACAAGGATGGATTGATGAAGGCAATATTACGAGCTAATTTTGTTTTTATTTGGCTTTTTTTGGTTTAAAAAAAAAGTGTGATTAAAAGATTGAGTGTTTTTTGGGAGGTAGGAGAATTGTGGACACAATAATAACATCAAATGGGAGATGCACCACAGAAATAAAAGGCAGAATAGCTCAGGCCAAAACGGCATTTCAGAAAATGAAAAATATCTTATGCAACAAGTTTATGTTAATAGAAGTGAGAAAGAGAGTTTATTGGTGCTATATATAGCCAATTCTGACCGATGGAAGCGAATCATGGACAGTAAACAAACAAATGAAAAGACTATTAGAGGCCACAGAGATGGGATTTCTTAGAAGAATGTTGAAAGTTCACTGGATAGTTACAAAAACAACCAATGAGGAAATTCTCAAAGAGGCCAACACAAAAAGGAGAGCTCCCTTAAGAAACATCAGAAAGAAACAATCAACATTTTTTTTCCGGGCACATCATAAGAAGAGGAAAGTTGGAATACTTGGTTACAACTGGCAAAATACAGGGAAAGAGAGATCAAGGACAACAAAGAGAGAAAATACTAGATAGCTTGGTGTCAGGGCATGGAAAACAGTCAACAACATTATATAATAAAGAAATCAAGCCAAATATAAATAGAGAGAAGTGAGAGAAATAGATAAAGAACTGTAGCGAAGAGTTAATGAATCTCTCATGTCAAAATACTGGACTTATTTTATTTGAGTGAGAGAATAGACAGAGTGAGAGAGAGAGAGGGAGAGAGAATGTGTGAGGAGAAAAGGGAAAAAAGAGAGAAAAAAGACAAAGAGAGAGGAAATTACAGAAAGAGTGTGTGTGTTTGAGAGAGAGAGAGAGAGAGAGAGGAGAAAGGGAGAAAAAGAGAGAAATACACGGATGGAGAGGATAAGCGAGAGAGTGAATGTGTGAGGAGAAAGGGAAACAAAGAGAAACAAAGAGAAACAAAGAGAAAAAGACAGAACGACAGAAGAAATGACAGAGAGAGAGAATGTGTGAGGAGAAAGGGAAACAAAGAGAAAAAGACAGAACGACAGAAGAAATGACAGAGAGAGAGAATGTGTGAGGAGAAAGGGAAACAAAGAGAAAAAGACAGAACGACAGAAGAAATGACAGAGAGAGAGAGAGAATGTGTGAGGAGAAAGAGAAACAAAGAGAAAAAGACAGAACGACAGAAGAAATGACAGAGAGAGAGATAGAGTGAGAATGAGAGGAGAGAAAAGGAAAAAATGAGAACAAAAAAGACAAAACGAGAGAAGAAATGACAGCAGAGAGAGAGAGAGAGAGAGAGAGAGAGAGAGAGGAGAATAATAGAAGAAAGAACATATATAAAGAGAAGAAAAATGAGGGAGGGGAAGAGAAGAAGTGAGAGGGAGAGAGTGTGGTAAATGAGAAATGACGTGTGTGTGTGTGGCACTCACTGTTCCTTGGTGGAGTGAACGAGCAGTGAGGTGTGTGTGTGGCACTTACTGCTCCTTGGTGGAGTGAACGAGCAGTGAGGTGTGTGTGTGGCACTTACTGTTCCTTGGTGGAGTGAACGAGCAGTGAGGTGTGTGTGTGGCACTTACTGTTCCTTGGTGGAGTGAACGAGCAGTGAGGTGTGTGTGTGGCACTTACTGCTCCTTGGTGGAGTGAACGAGCAGTGAGGTGTGTGTGTGGCACTCACTGTTCCTTGGTGGAGTGAACGAGCAGTGAGGTGTGTGTGTGGCACTTACTGTTCCTTGGTGGAGTGAACGAGCAGTGAGGTGTGTGTGTGGCACTTACTGTTCCTTGGTGGAGTGAACGAGCAGTGAGGTGTGTGGCACTTACTGTTCCTTGGTGGAGTGAACGAGCAGTGAGGTGTGTGGCACTTACTGTTCCTTGGTGGAGTGAACGAGCAGTGAGGTGTGTGGCACTTACTGTTCCTTGGTGGAGTGAACGAGCAGTGAGGTGTGTGTGTGGCACTTACTGTTCCTTGGTGGAGTGAACGAGCAGTGGGGTGTGTGTGTGGCACTTACTGTTCCTTGGTGGAGTGAACGAGCAGTGAGACCAGGGTGGATAGACCCGGGTAGAGGCAATTGTTGGCGAGTAGGGCAAAGCTGAACTCGTCCTCACACATCACGTGTTCTAGAGGAGGAGAGAGATGCCAAGCCATTAGTTTCTCTTTACCTCTCATCATCATCATCATCATCATCATCATCATCATCATCATCATCATCATCATCATCATCATCATCATCATCATCATCATCATCATCATCATCATCATCATCATCACCATCATCATCATCATCATCACCATCATCATCATCATCACCATCATCACCATCATCATCACCATCATCACCATCATCACCATCATCACCATCATCACCATCACCATCATCATCATCATCACCATCATCATCATCATCATCACATCATCATCATCATCATCACCATCATCATCATCATCATCATCATCACCATCATCACCATCATCATCATCATCACCATCATCATCATCATCATCACCATCACCATCATCATCATCACCATCATCATCATCATCATCATCATCATCACCATCACCATCATCATCATCATCATCACCATCACCATCATCATCATCACCATCATCATCATCATCATCATCATCACCATCATCATCATCATCATCATCACCATCATCATCATCATCATCATCATCATCATCATCATCATCACCATCATCATCATCATCATCATCATCATCACCATCACCATCATCATCATCACCATCACCATCATCATCATCACCATCATCATCATCATCCCCATCATCATCATCACCATCATCATCATCATCATCATCATCATCATCATCATCATCACCATCATCATCATCACCATCATCATCATCATCATCACCATCATCATCATCATCATCACCATCATCATCATCACCATCATCATCATCATCATCACCATCATCACCATCATCATCACCATCATCATCATCATCATCATCATCACCATCACCATCATCATCATCACCATCATCATCATCATCATCATCACCATCACCATCATCATCATCATCATCACCATCACCATCATCATCATCATCAGCATCATCATCATCATCACCATCATCATCATCATCATCATCATCACCATCACCATCATCATCATCATCATCATCATCATCATCATCATCACCATCATCATCATCATCATCATCACCATCACCATCATCATCATCATCATCACCATCACCATCATCATCATCACCATCATCATCATCATCACCATCATCATCATCACCATCATCATCATCATCATCATCATCATCACCATCATCATCATCATCATCACCATCATCATCATCATCATCATCATCATCATCATCACCATCATCATCATCAACATCACCATCATCATCACCATCACCATCATCATCATCACCATCACCATCATCATCATCACCATCATCATCATCACCATCATCATCATCATCACCATCATCATCATCATCACCATCATCATCATCATCACCATCATCATCATCATCATCATCCCCATCATCATCATCACCATCATCATCATCATCATCATCATCATCACCATCACCATCATCATCATCATCACCATCACCATCATCATCATCATCACCATCATCATCATCACCATCACCATCATCACCATCATCATCATCACCATCATCATCATCATCATCATCATCATCACCATCACCATCATCACCATCATCATCATCATCACCATCATCATCATCATCACCATCATCATCATCATCATCACCATCATCATCATCAGCATCATAATTTTTTTTTTCTTATTTCGCCTGTCAACTACTTCTTTTCATCGTCTGTTCTTTTTATCTTCAACTTATTTCTCTTTCTTCTTCTGCTTTAACTTTCTTCTTCTTTCGCCCTTCGACTACTTCTCTTCATCGTCCGTCCTTTTCATCTTCTTCATCTTCCTTCTTCTTCTTTCTCTTTCTTCTTCTTCATCTTCTTCTTCTTCTTTCTAGCATGACTACTCCTCTTCATCGTCCGTCCTTATTTTCTTCTTCAACTTTCTTCATCTTTTCTTGTCGAATACTCGACGTGTTGTTTACCTACCAGGTACCTCGGTGGCCTAGTTGGATAAACTAGCTACCGCCAACAACCCGTGTTCGATTCCCGTTGAAAGCAGTTTGTGAACTTTCCTCGTGGTTGGAACAAAGATATAGCCCCGCGGTCCAGGGTACCAGGGTTCATACGCTTGGAAGGTGATGAATGGCGCCTCGCTCGCGAGTTACGAAGCTCCAAGGCGACGATAGACAGGAGTCTCCGAACACTTCTGGATACGCGACCGAGCACATATTGGTAAATTACCGCGTGCAAGTTTCGTATCTTTACAAAAATCTATATTTATCACGCACCCAAGATTATCTATTTCTCACCTTCCCAGTGATCTCTATTTCTCACATTCCCAGGGATCTCTATTTCTCACCTTTCCAGGGATCTCTATTTCTCACATTCCAACCTGCGACAACAATCTCTATTTCGCACATTCCAACCTGCGACAACAATCTCTATTTCTCACATTCCAACCAGCGACAACAATCTATATTTCTCACATTCCAACCAGCGACAACAATCTCTATTTCTCACACTCCAACCTGCGACAACAATATCTATTTCTCACATTCCAACCTGCGACAACAATCTCTATTTCTCACATTCCAACCTGCGACAACAATCTCTATTTCTCACATTCCAACCTGCGACAACAATCTCTATTTCTCACATTCCAACCTGCGACAACAATCTCTATTTCTCACATTCCAACCTGCGACAACAATCTCTATTTCTCACATTCCAACCTGCGACAACAATCTCTATTTCTCATACGTCCAGCGTCGACCAGCTTCCATCTACCTACCTGCGTACTTGACATTCATCCTATTGACAGCCTTAAACAGGTAGACGTATTGTTTACAGTTGGGAGCGAAGTCCTTAACGGCCCAGGACCTCAGGATTGTGTGTCGGTCCTACAGGACATGGACAAGAGGGGCAAATATCAGTAGAAGAGAATCAACCGCGCTATACAGTAGACGAGAGAGAGAGAAAGAGTGAGTGAACGAGTGAGAAAAAGAATGAGAGAGGGAAAGAGATTTAAAAAGAGAGAAGGAAAGAGAGAAGAGAGAGAGAGAGAGAAGTAAAGAGAGAATAGAGAAAAAAAGAAATAAGTAGAGAAAAGAAAGAAAAAAAAAGACAGAGAGAGAGAAGTAAAGAGAAAAAGAAAAAAGAGACGTAAAGTGAGAAAAGACACAGAGAGAGATGGAGAGAGAAGTAAAGAGAGAAAAGAGAGATAAATAAAGTGAGAAAAGAGAGAGAGAGAGAGAGATGGAAAGAGAGAAAAGAGAGGGAAGTAAAGAGAGAAGAGAGAGAGAGAGAGAGAGAGAAGTAAAGTGAGAAAAGAAAGAAAAGAGAGAAAGACAGAGAAGTAAAAACAGAAGAGAGAGAGAGAGAGAGAGAAAGAGATGTGAAAAAAGAAAAGAAAAGAGAGAGAGAGAGAAGTACAGAGAGAAAAAAAGCGAAGTAAAGTGAGAAAAGAAAGAGAGAGAGATAGAAAGAGAAAAAAGAGCGAAAAGTAAAGAGAGAAAGAAAAGTGAGAAAAGAATGAGAGAGAGAGAGAGAGAGAGAGAGAGAGAGATGAAAGAGAGAAATCGAGAGAAGGAAAAAAGAGAAAAGAAAAAAAGAGAAGTAAAGTGAGAAAAGATAGAGAGATGGAAAGAGAGAAAAGAAAAGAGAAGTAAAGAGAACTAAAGAGAGAAAAGCAAAAGAGAAATAGAGTGAGAAAAGAGAGAGAGAGATGGAAAGAGAGAAATAGATAGAAGTAAAATGAGATGAGAGAGAGATGTAAAGAGAGAAAATAAATAGAGAGAAAGACAACAAGAAACGATAGTGTCTATAATAAATGAATAGGCAAATTACCGCTAAGGCCTTGTCCTTCGTGGGCCGAGGGGCCAGAAAGAAACAGGCATAGGCCTGCTGGGCGTGGCAGCGACTGAGGTCCATGTCCTTGAGGGCCGATCCTTTCATGTAGATGACCTTCTCCGACCATCTGGGGTCGGTGATGATGACGCGTTTGCTGCTGTCCATCTCTTGACAACATAGAATAATGACAGTTCGTTGCTGTTTGGAGAAACACAAACACAAACACAAACCAATCAATGACGTTTTTTTAAATATCGAACTGATAAAAAAATAATTGAGGATACAAACAATATGAACCAATCAATGACGTTTTTTTAATATCGAACTGAATAAAAAAAATAATTGAGGATACAAACAATATGAACCAATCAATGACGTTTTTTAATATCGAACTGAATAAAAAAAATAATTGAGGATACAAACAATATGAACCAATCAATGACGTTTTTTTTAATATCGAACTTAGTTACTCAAAATAATTGAGGATACAAACAATATGAACCAATCAATGACGTTTTTTTTAAAATATTGAACTTAATTACTCAAAAATTGATGAGACTCCGAGGTTTATCAAATGTGTCACTTGTAAATACGTCTTAAATCTGCAACATACGGCCCGAGGTCGGGGTAATCAATTTTCATCTGCGTAGACTTGTGTCAGTTTTAAGATGTTTACAAGAATTATTGTTAGTTCAACGCCCGTGCACTGCCGGGGTCCGAAAGGGGAGTAAAGAATAGTGGCGCTGTACCCTACCAGGCATGTTAGTAAGAGGTGAGAAAGGAGGGTTGGGCATGGGACTGGCTATCCCATACTGTAAAAAAATAAGCCGAAAGAACTTCGCAAACATGGACATGTCAAAGAGAAAATTAGGTTAAATACAAGAGTAACAATTTTCAACTCAAATGTTAAGTCGGTCCTATTATATGGCTGTGAAACATGGAGAACAACAAAATTGACAATCACGAAGATACAGACTTTTATTAATGGATGCTTACGCAGAATAAAAGGATGGAAATGGCAGGACAAAATCACTAAAATAGAATTATGGAAATGTACCAGTCAAATACCAGTGGATAAAGAGATACAGCGAAGACGAGGCCGCTGGATAAGACACACACTACGGAAGCCAACTGAGAGTATTACACAACAGGCTCGTTTTTGGAATCCCCAGGGGAAAAGACAAAGATGAAGACCAAGAAATTCTTGGAGAAGACAGACAGAAGCAGAGATGAAGATAATGGGGAAGACATGGAATGATCTTAAAAGAATGGCAAGAAACAGAAAGAATTGGAAAGCGTTTGTTGAAGACCTATGCTCCACAGGGTGCTGAAAGTGTTTGTTGAAGACGTATGCTCCACAGGGAGCTGAAAGTGTTTGTTGAAGACCTATGCTCCACAGGGAGCTAAAAGTGTTTGTTGAAGACCTATGCTCCACAGGGAGCTGAAAGTGTTTGTTGAAGACCTATGCTCCACAGGGAGCTGAAAAGTAGAAGAAGAAGGAGAAGAATGTTAGTTCAAGGCTTGCGACTTAATTAGTTAGAACTTAACTAATTCTCTATTAACTGACCTTTAGTTTGTGGTAGACGTAGAACTTAACTAATTCTCTATTGACTGACCTTTAGTTTGTGGTAACCGTAGAACTTAACTAATTCTCTATTGACTGACCTTTAGTTTGTGGTAACCGTAGAACTTAACTAATTCTCTATTGACTGACCTTTAGTTTGTGGTAACCGTAGAACTTAACTAATTCTCTATTAACTGACCTTTAGTTTGGGGTAGACGTAGAACTTGACTAATTCTCTACTAACTGACCTTTAGTTTGGGTAGACGTAGAACTTAACTAATTCGCTATTAACTGACCTTTAGTTTGGGGTACATGTAGAAAGTAACTAATTCTCTATTAACTGACCTTTAGTTTGTGGCAGACGTAGAACTTATCTAATTCTCTATTAACTGACCTTTAGTTTGGGGTAGACGTAGAACTTAACTAATTCTCTATTGACTGACCTTTAGTTTGTGGTAACCGTAGAACTTAACTAATTCTCTATTGACTGACCTTTAGTTTGTGGTAACCGTAGAACTTAACTAATTCTCTATTGACTGACCTTTAGTTTGTGGTAACCGTAGAACTTAACTAATTCTCTATTAACTGACCTTTAGTTTGGGGTAGACGTAGAACTTGACTAATTCTCTACTAACTGACCTTTAGTTTGGGGTAGACGTAGAACTTAACTAATTCGCTATTAACTGACCTTTAGTTTGGGGTACATGTAGAAAGTAACTAATTCTCTATTAACTGACCTTTAGTTTGTGGCAGACGTAGAACTTATCTAATTCTCTATTAACTGACCTTTAGTTTGGGGTACATGTAGAAATTAACTAATTCTCTATTAACTGACCTTTAGCTTGTGGTAGACGTAGAACTTAACTAATTCTCTATTAACTGACCTTTAGTTTAGGGTACACGTAGAACTTAATTAATTCTCTATTAACTGACATTTAATTTGTGGTAGACGCAGAACTTAACTAATTCTCTATTAACTGCCTTTTTTGGGGTAGACGTAGAACTTAACTAATTCTCTATTAACTGACCTTTAGTTTGTGGTAGACGTAGAACTTAACTAATTCGCTATTAACTGACCTTTAGTTTGGGGTACATGTAGAAAGTAACTAATTCTCTATTAACTGACCTTTAGTTTGTGGTAGACGTAGAACTTAACTAATTCTCTATTAACTGACCTTTAGTTTGTGGTAGACGTAGAACTTAACTAATTCTCTATTAACTGACCTTTAGTTTGTGGTAGACGTAGATCTTAACTAATTCTCTATTGACTGACCTTTAGTTTGGGGTACACGTAGAACTTGACTAATTCTCTAATAACTGACCTTTAGTTTGTGGTAGACGTAGAACTTAACTAATTCTCTAATAACTGACTTTAGTTTGTGGTAGACGTATAACTTAACTAATTCTCTATTAACTGACCTTTAGTTTGGGGTAGAGATAGAACTCGTTGAGGAAATCCATCATGGTCTCCTGTGTCATGGCGCTGGTACAGACGATCACGTGCTTCTGTGAGCTGAACCATTTATTGTATTCACCTCCTGCTTTCTCTCTTTCCCTGTAGATGGTGATCATTCCCTCGATCTGTGGAATGTAGAATTTATCTACATTAATTTATCTACTTGTGGAGTTAAGAATTAATCTAGATTAATTGGAACTACTTGTGGAGTTAAGAATTAATCTAGATTAATTGGAACTACTTGTGGAGTTGAGAATTAATCTAGATTAATTGGAACTACTTGTGGAGTTGAGAATTAATCTAGATTAATTGGAACAACTTGTGGAGTTGAGAATTAATCTAGATTAATTGGAACTACTTGTGGAGTTGAGAATTAATCTAGATTAATTGGAACTACTTGTGGAGTTGAGAATTAATCTAGATTAATTGGAACTACTTGTGGAGTTGAGAATTAATCTAGATTAATTGGAACTACTTGTGGAGTTGAGAATTAATCTAGATTAATTGGAACTACTTGTGGAGTTGAGAATTAATCTAGATTAATTGGAACTACTTGTGGAGTTGAGAATTAATCTAGATTAATTGGAACTACTTGTGGAGTTGAGAATTAATCTAGATTAATTGGAACTACTTGTGGAGTTGAGAATTAATCTAGATTAATTGGAACTACTTGTGGAGTTGAGAATTAATCTAGATTAATTGGAACTACTTGTGGAGTTGAGAATTAATCTAGATTAATTGGAACTACTTGTGGAGTTGAGAATTAATCTAGATTAATTGGAACTACTTGTGGAGTTGAGAATTAATCTAGATTAATTGGAACTACTTGTGGAGTTGAGAATTAATCTAGATTAATTGGAACTACTTGTGGAGTTGAGAATTAATCTAGATTAATTGGAACTACTTGTGGAGTTGAGAATTAATCTAGATTAATTGGAACTACTTGTGGAGTTGAGAATTAATCTAGATTAATTGGAACTACTTGTGGAGTTAAGAATTAATCTAGATTAATTGGAACTACTTGTGGAGTTGAGAATTAATCTAGATTAATTGGAACTACTTGTGGAGTTGAGAATTAATCTAGATTAATTGACCTGCGTGTGGAGTTAAGAATTATTCTAGATTAATTGGAACTACTTGTGGAGTTAAGAATTAATTTAGATTAATGTATCTATTTCTGTAGTGTAGAGTTTATGACGATTAATGTAATTGCTTACAAATGACAAGAGGCCGGTTTCGATCCCAACTGACGGTTTTCGGGTTTACCCAGCCTTAAGTGGGTATTTCTTTCTGTGAAAGTAAAGTAGTGTTTGTTGAAGACCTATGATCCACAGGGAGCTGAAAGTGTTTGTTGAAGACCTATGCTCCACAGGGATCTGAAAGTGTTTGTTGAAGACCTATGCTCCACAGGGAGCTGAAAGTGTTTGTTGAAGACCTATGCTCCACAGGGATCTGAAAGTGTTTGTTGAAGACCTATGCTCCACAGGGAGCTGAAAGTGTTTCTTGAAGACCTATGCTCCACAGGGAGCTGAAAGTGTTTCTTGAAGACTTATGCTCCACAGGGAGCTGAAAGTGTTTGTTGAAGACCTATGCTCCACAGGGAGCTGAAAGTGTTTCTTCAAGACTTATGCTCCACAGGGATCTGAAAGTGTTTGTTGAAGACCTATGCTCCACAGGGATCTGAAAGTGTATGTTGAAGACCTATGCTCCACAGGGAGCTGAAAGTGTATGTTGAAGACCTATGCTCCACAGGGATCTGAAAGTGTTTGTTGAAGACCTATGCTCCACAGGGAGCTGAAAGTGTATGTTGAAGACCTATGCTCCACAGGGAGTTGAAAGGTAGAAGAAGATAGAAGCTTTGCATCGCATTCTTTGAAGTTTACAATTTATTTCGATGAATATATTCACTTTGTATACCGTTGAATCAGTTCATGACTTGTGTAGAGATATGCCAAATAGTCGAACACAAGCAAAGGTCTGATCTATAATCGATTTGTATTTTTAATGTAAATATGTGTCGGTCACGTGATGTGAAGATACGAGAGAATCACAAAGAGAACTTTCATCTGGCAAACAAAGGGAAGAAGAAAAAGAGGCTGACCTTGAATGACACTGAAAAGAGAGGCAAAGGTGAAGGTAAAATACGAGATGGGGTTAAGGAAAAGGAATGCAAATGAATGCATAAAAATGCGAAGCTGCAGTAAAGCTGAATATGAGGGAAAATTGAAAAAAAAAATAGAGAAATGGTATGGTAAAAGTTTTACGTGATTAGTAGACGACACAGATTAGTAGACGACATAGATTAGTAGACGACATAGATTAGTAGACGACACAGATTAGTAGACGACATAGATTAGTAGACGACACAGATTAGTAGACGACACAGATTAGTAGACGACACAGATTAGTAGACGACACAGATTAGTAGACGACACAGATTAGTAGACGACACAGATTAGTAGACGACATAGATTAGTAGACGACACAGATTAGTAGACGACATAGATTAGTAGACGACACAGATTAGTAGACGACATAGATTAGTAGACGACACAGATTAGTAGACGACACAGATTAGTAGACGACACAGATTAGTAGACGACATAGATTAGTAGACGACACAGATTAGTAGACGACATAGATTAGTAGACGACACAGATTAGTAGACGACATAGATTAGTAGACGACACAGATTAGTAGACGACACAGATTAGTAGACGACACAGATTTGTAGACGACACAGATTTGTAGACGACACAGATTAGTAGACGACACAGATTTGTAGACGACACAGATTAGTAGACGACACAGATTTGTAGACGACATAGATTAGTAGACGACACAGATTTGTAGACGACACAGATTTGTAGACGACACAGATTAGTAGACGACACAGATTTGTAGACGACACAGATTAGTAGACGACATAGATTAGTAGACGACACAGATTTGTAGACGACACAGATTAGTAGACGACACAGATTTGTAGACGACACAGATTAGTAGACGACACAGATTAGTAGACGACACAGATTAGTAGACGACACAGATTTGTAGACGACACAGATTAGTAGACGACATAGATTAGTAGACGACACAGATTAGTAGACGACACAGATTAGTAGACGACATAGATTAGTAGACGACACAGATAAGTAGACGACATAGATTAGTAGACGACACAGATTAGTAGACGACACAGATTAGTAGACGACACAGATTAGTAGACGACACAGATTAGTAGACGACATAGATTAGTAGACGACACAGATTAGTAGACGACACAGATTAGTAGACGACATAGATTAGTAGACGACACAGATTAGTAGACGACACAGATTTGTAGACGACATAGATTTGGAGACGACACAGATTAGTAGACGACATAGATTAGTAGACGACACAGATTAGTAGACGACATAGATTAGTAGACAACACAGATTTGGAGACGACACAGATTTGGAGACGACACATATTAGTAGACGACATAGATTAGTAGACGACACAGATTAGTAGACGACACAGATTTGTAGACGACACAGATTAGTAGACGACACAGATTAGTATACGACACAGATTTGTAGACGACACAGATTAGTAGACGACACAGATTAGTAGACGACATAGATTAGTAGACGACACAGATTAGTAGACGACACAGATTTGTAGACGACACAGATTAGTAGACGACATAGATTTGTAGACGACACAGATTAGTAGACGACACAGATTAGTAGACGACACAGATTTGTAGACGACACAGATTAGTAGACGACACAGATTTGTAGACGTCACAGATTTGTAGACGACACAGATTTGTAGACGACACAGATTAGTAGACGACACAGATTTGTAGACGACACAGATTAGTAGACGACATAGATTAGTAGACGACACAGACTTGTAGACGACACAGATTAGTAGACGACACAGATTAGTAGACGACACAGATTTGTAGACGACACAGATTTGTAGACGACACAGATTAGTAGACGACACAGATTTGTAGACGACACAGATTAGTAGACGACACAGATTAGTAGACGACATAGATTAGTAGACGACACAGATTTGTAGACGACACAGATTTGTAGACGACACAGATTAGTAGACGACACAGATTTGTAGACGACACAGATTAGTAGACGACATAGATTAGTAGACGACACAGATTTGTAGACGACACAGATTAGTAGACGACACAGATTTGTAGACGACACAGATTAGTAGACGACACAGATTAGTAGACGACACAGATTTGTAGACGACACAGATTAGTAGACGACATAGATTAGTAGACGACACAGATTAGTAGACGACATAGATTAGTAGACGACACAGATTAGTAGACGACATAGATTAGTAGACGACACAGATTAGTAGACGACACAGATTAGTAGACGACACAGATTAGTAGACGACACAGATTAGTAGACGACACAGATTAGTAGACGACATAGATTAGTAGACGACACAGATTAGTAGACGACACAGATTAGTAGACGACATAGATTAGTAGACGACACAGATTAGTAGACGACACAGATTTGTAGACGACATAGATTTGGAGACGACACAGATTAGTAGACGACATAGATTAGTAGACGACACAGATTAGTAGACGACATAGATTAGTAGACGACACAGATTGGAGACGACACAGATTTGGAGACGACACATATTAGTAGACGACATAGATTAGTAGACGACACAGATTAGTAGACGACACAGATTTGTAGACGACACAGATTAGTAGACGACACAGATTAGTATACGACACAGATTTGTAGACGACACAGATTAGTAGACGACACAGATTTGTAGACGACACAGATTAGTAGACGACATAGATTAGTAGACGACATAGATTAGTAGACGACATAGATTAGTAGACGACAAAGATTTGTAGACGACACAGATTAGTAGACGACACAGATTAGTAGACGACACAGATTTGTAGACGACATAGATTAGTAGACGACATAGATTAGTAGACGACAAAGATTAGTAGACGACATAGATTAGTAGACGACACAGATTTGTAGACGACATAGATTAGTAGACGACACAGATTAGTAGACGACATAGATTAGTAGACGACACAGATTTGTAGACGACATAGATTAGTAGACGACACAGATTTGTAGACGACATAGATTAGTAGACGACATAGATTAGTAGACGACACAGATTTGTAGACGACACAGATTAGTAGACGACATAGATTAGTAGACGACACAGATTTGTAGACGACATAGATTAGTAGACGACACAGATTTGTAGACGACACAGATTAGTAGACGACATAGATTAGTAGACGACACAGATTTGTAGACGACATAGATTTGTAGACGACATAGATTAGTAGACGACACAGATTTGTAGACGACACAGATTAGTAGACGACATAGATTAGTAGACGACATAGATTTGTAGACGACACAGATTAGTAGACGACATAGATTAGTAGATGACATAGATTAGTAGACGACATAGATTAGTAGACGACACAGATTTGTAGACGACACAGATTAGTAGACGACACAGATTAGTAGACGACATAGATTAGTAGACGACACAGATCAGTAGACGACACAGATTTGTAGACGACACAGATTTGTAGACGACACAGATTAGTAGACGACACAGATTTGTAGACGACACAGATTAGTAGACGACGCAGATTTGTAGACGACACAGATTAGTAGACGACACAGATTTGTAGACGACATAGATTAGTAGACGACATAGATTAGTAGACGACACAGATTTGTAGACGACACAGATTAGTAGACGACATAGATTAGTAGACGACACAGATTTGTAGACGACATAGATTAGTAGACGACACAGATTTGTAGACGACACAGATTAGTAGACGACATAGATTAGTAGACGACACAGATTTGTAGACGACATAGATTTGTAGACGACATAGATTAGTAGACGACACAGATTTGTAGACGACACAGATTAGTAGACGACATAGATTAGTAGACGACATAGATTTGTAGACGACACAGATTAGTAGACGACATAGATTAGTAGATGACATAGATTAGTAGACGACATAGATTAGTAGACGACACAGATTTGTAGACGACACAGATTAGTAGACGACACAGATTAGTAGACGACATAGATTAGTAGACGACACAGATCAGTAGACGACACAGATTTGTAGACGACACAGATTTGTAGACGACACAGATTAGTAGACGACATAGATTAGTAGACGACACAGATTTGTAGACGACATAGATTTGTAGACGACATAGATTAGTAGACGACACAGATTTGTAGACGACACAGATTAGTAGACGACATAGATTAGTAGACGACATTTGTAGACGACACAGATTAGTAGACGACATAGATTAGTAGATGACATAGATTAGTAGACGACATAGATTAGTAGACGACACAGATTTGTAGACGACACAGATTAGTAGACGACACAGATTAGTAGACGACATAGATTAGTAGACGACACAGATCAGTAGACGACACAGATTTGTAGACGACACAGATTTGTAGACGACACAGATTAGTAGACGACACAGATTTGTAGACGACACAGATTAGTAGACGACGCAGATTTGTAGACGACACAGATTAGTAGACGACACAGATTTGTAGACGACATAGATTAGTAGACGACATAGATTAGTAGACGACACAGATTTGTAGACGACACAGATTAGTAGACGACATAGATTAGTAGACGACACAGATTTGTAGACGACATAGATTAGTAGACGACACAGATTTGTAGACGACACAGATTAGTAGACGACATAGATTAGTAGACGACACAGATTTGTAGACGACATAGATTTGTAGACGACATAGATTAGTAGACGACACAGATTTGTAGACGACACAGATTAGTAGACGACATAGATTAGTAGACGACATAGATTTGTAGACGACACAGATTAGTAGACGACATAGATTAGTAGATGACATAGATTAGTAGACGACATAGATTAGTAGACGACACAGATTTGTAGACGACACAGATTAGTAGACGACACAGATTAGTAGACGACATAGATTAGTAGACGACACAGATCAGTAGACGACACAGATTTGTAGACGACACAGATTAGTAGACGACACAGATTAGTAGACGACACAGATTTGTAGACGACACAGATTAGTAGACGACACAGATTAGTAGACGACACAGATTAGTAGACGACACAGATTAGTAGACGACACAGATTTGTAGACGACACAGATTAGTAGACGACACAGATAAAGTACGAGACTTGAATCGACGTGTTAGCACGCGAGAATCTACCATCTCACCTCTGTTGTACATCTACCATCTCACCTCTGTTGTACATCTGCCATCTCACTTTTGTTGTACATCTACCATCTCAACTCTGTTGTACATCTACCATCTCGCCTCTGTTGTACATCTGCCATCTCACTTTTGTTGTACATCTACCATCTCACCTCTGTTGTACATCTGCCAACTCACTTTTGTTGTACATCTACCATCTCAACTCTGTTGTACATCTACCATCTCACCTCTTTTGTACATCTACCATCTCACCTCTGTTGTACATCTACCATCTCACTTTTGTTGTACATCTACCATCTCACCTCTGTTGTACATCTACCATCTCACCTCTGTTGTACATCTACCATCTCACTTCTGTTGTACATCTACCACCTCACCTCTGTTGTACATCTACCATCTCACATCTGTTGTACATCTACCATCTCACCTCTGTTGTACATCTACCATCTCACCTCTGTTGTACTACCATCTCACCTCTGTTGTACATCTACCATCTCACCTCTGTTGTACATCTACCATCTCACCTCTGTTGTACATCTACCATCTCACCTCTGTTGTACATCTACCATCTCACCTCTGTTGTACATCTACCATCTCACCTCTGTTGTACATCTACCATCTCACCTCTGTTGTACATCTACCATCTCACCTCTGTTGTACATCTACCATCTCACCTCTGTTGTACATCTGCCATCTCAATAAATCACAAAAATAATCAACAAACAATACGTCAGACTTTAGATCACTTTGGATCTTACCTGACAAGGAATCGTAGCGAAAGCCAAGCAGATCATGATGATCATAAAGAGACGACTGAGCCACATGTCCGGGGAGATATCACCGAAACCCACAGTCGAGAAGGTCACGATGACGAAATAGAATGAATCGAACAGTGAGATCTGGTTGTCTGCGCTTGCTCTCTGTATGTGCTGTATTGAACACAAGCTGTGGATGTAAAAAGTAAGTAGTAAAGAGCCCCGTCACGCCACTTAGGCAATATGGTGTTAGTGACCATAAATGTTACAGACCTTCAGCAAACCAAGTGGCGTATAGGGAATATGGTGTTAGTGACCATAAATGTTACAGACCTTCAGCAAACCAAGTGGCGTATAGGGAATATGGTGTTAGTGACCATACATTTTACAGACCTTCAGCAAACCAAGTGGCGTATAGGGAATATGGTGTTAGTGACCATAAATGTTACAGACCTTCAGCAAACCAAGTGGCGTATAGGGAATATGGTGTTAGTGACCATAAATGTTACAGACCTTCAGCAAACCAAGTGGCGTATAGGGAATATGGTGTTAAAACCATAAATGTTACAGACCTTCAGCAAACCAAGTGGCGTATAGGGAATATGGTGTTAGTGACCATAAATGTTACAGACCTTCAGCAAACCAAGTGGCGTATAGGGAATATGGTGTTAGTGACCATAAATGTTACAGACCTTCAGCAAACCAAGTGGCGTATAGGGAATATGGTGTTAGTGACCATAAATGTTACAGACCTTCAGCAAACCAAGTGGCGTATAGGCAATATGGTGTTAGTGACCATACATTTTACAGACCTTCAGCAAACCAAGTGGCGTATAGGGAATATGGTGTTAGTGACCATACATTTTACAGATCTTCGGCACATGATTTTTTTGGGGTAATGTGGTCGGTATTACGCCCGTGCCGCTTTACTTTCCCAGAAAAAAATCCGGTATCAATTTATGGCTGGGTGAACCCGGAAGCCGTCGTGGGGATGGAACGCTAACTCTTGTCCTTTGTAGTTCAGTTCACTAACCCCTGAGCTACCGCGGCTCCCAAGCTGTGGATGTGTCAGACACAAACTACTTTAGATATTAACATGCGCGCAATAAAGGAAACCCTGGATAAACACCACTAGCGTGATGTATTCAGATACACGATGAGCTATAGACTGCTGACGCCATTCTAGCCACAACCGCCACTGCTCATAAATATGAAATCGTCACGCTACTTTGAGGTTTCCGGGGTATTCCTTTCTGCACTCACAGCCACAGCGGAGCATAGATTTACTAAGGCCCGAGGGCAGAAAATAAACTAGGAACACCCTCCAACTAGTGTGACGTCATCAGCTAAAGAAGCTATAGATGACTGACGTCACTACCCACAACCGCCCCTGCTCGCATAGCTGAAAACGTCACGCTAGTTGGGGGTTTTTTCGGGAATTTCCTTTCAGCCCGCAGGCCTTTGCAAATCTATAGTTGGTTGTGGAGTTATAAACGGCTGACCTCATTCTACCGACAACCGCAACTATTCACAAAGCTAGTTGAAGGTTTGCAGTGAATTCCATCTCAGCCCGCAGGCCTAATTAAATCTATGGTTGGCTGTGTCAGAGCTATCTGAAGTAGGCCATGTCTAAGACATATGCTGATAGTTAATCACTAAATCGGACAAATCTGAAACAAGTGCAACGCGTCAGATACTTGGGTATAATAATAACATCATATGGAAGATGCACCACAGAAATAAAAAGTAGAATAGCTCAGGTCAAAATAGCATTTCAGAAAAAGAAAAATATCTTATGCAACAAATCTATGTCAATAGAAGTGAGAAAAAGAGTTCATCGGTGCTATATAGAACCAATTCTGACCTATGGAAGCGAATCATGGACAGTAGACAAACAAATGAAAAGACGATTAGAGGCCACAGAGATGGGATTTCTCAGAAGAATGTTGAAAGTTCCCTGGACAGATAAAAAGACCAATGAGGAAGTTCTCAAAGAGGCCAACACAAAAAGGGAGCTCTTAAAAAACATCAGAAAGAAGCAATCAACATTTTTCGGGCACATCATGAGAAGAGGACAGTTGGAATACTTGGTTACAACTGGCAAAATAAAAGGAAAGAGAGATCGCGGACGACAAAGAGAGAAAATACCGGATAGCTTGGTGTCACGGCATGGAAAACAGTCAACAACAGAACTGATACGATGCACTGTAGACAGAAGATTGTGGAGGGACATGATCGTATACGCCAACCGGCAGGGTACATGATGATGATTCTCACTGTTACACAGAGTCCTGGTCTAAATAACCTGTTCTATTGTTGACGTTTTTCCCCACTCCATTCCCACTGTTACACAGAGTCCTGGTCTAAATAATCTGTTCTATTGTTGACGTTTCCCCACTCCATTCTCACTGTTACACAGAGTCCTGGTCTAAATAACCTGTTCTATTGTTGACGTTTTCCCACTCCATTCCCACTGTTACACAGAGTCCTGGTCTAAATAATCGGTTCTATTGTTGACGTTTCCCCACTCCATTCTCACTGTTACACAGAGTCCTGGTCTAAATAACCTGTTCTATTGTTGACGTTTCCCCACTCCATTCTCACTGTTACACAGAGTCCTGGTCTAAATAACCTGTTCTATTGTTGACGTTTCCCCACTCCATTCTCACTGTTACACAGAGTCCTGGTCTAAATAACCTGTTCTATTGTTGACGTTTCCCCACTCCATTCCCACTGTTACACAGAGTCCTGGTCTAAATAACCTGTTCTATTGTTGACGTTTCCCCACTCCATTCTCACTGTTACACAGAGTCCTGGTCTAAATGACGTCACGATCGCAGAAGCAGAAGAAGAAAGGATATGAGTCGCAGACCACACACATCCCTTATGTTATAGTAGCGTCGTGGTCGCCTCTGAGTGGACCAACCTTCTCCACAAAGAAGTCAATCATGACTATCTCACCTTATAGACACGATGCCAACACCCATTACCAACTGACGGCAATACTTACATAAGAGAATGTTGAGCGAAATATGCAGACCACAGACACAATTGAACAAAACATCACTAATAATTGTTTGATGAAGCTATAGCCCAAGATTTCACAATTTTCAAAACGAGAATAATTTAATTTAATTGTAATCACTGAATAAGGCATATATTCCGAAACATCTTAAGTGGTTTGTTATTGTATTAGGTTTAACCGATATTCGAATACTCACGTAGTAAAAGTCAGACACACGATATTCATAGCCAGCAATACCATCTTCTTGGTTAGTTGGACCGATACCGTCTGGAATCGCTGGCTGGTGAGTTGGAGATCGTTCTGTCAAGGGGTAAAGTGGTTGTCTTGGGTATATTTTGAGGATGCATGCAACATATAACAACATACGATTGATACTATATATAGAACCAGAGTCGTCAGTCGCTGGACACTGAGGGAATTGCTGAGGAGGGGATCTGAGCACCAATGGACATATTCGGAGAGCAGTGATGATGACCCGCAAATAACTCCCTTTCTTACTGCTTTCTTACCGTATATCCTTCCTTCCTTCTTTCGTGCTATCCATTTCTCCTCCCTTACACCGTTCTTTCAAACCATCTTTCTTTAGATCTTTATCCGTCCTTCACTCTTACCTTCTATCTATCCTTCCTTCTTTCTCTCAATCTATCCTTTCTTCCCTCCCACCCTCCCTCTTTCCTGTCATACGAACCTGTTTCCTCCCACTCCTCTCTTCCCTCCTCCCTCCCTCTTCACTCCACCCTCCCTCTTCCCGGTCATCCGACCCTCTTTACCTCCCACCTTCCCTCTTCCCTACCATCCTCCCTCTTCTTCTCTCCTACCCATTCTTCCCTCCCACACTCCCTTCTTCTCTCCTACCCATTCTTCCCTCCCACCCACCCACTTCACTCCCATCCTCCCTTCTTCTCTCCTACCCCTTCTTCTCTCCAACCCTCCCTTCTTCTCTCGTATCCATTCTTCCCACCCACCCTCCCACCCTTCCTTCTTCTCTCCTACCCATTCTTCCCACCCACCATCCCACTTCCCTCCAACCCTCCCTTCTTCTCTCGTATCCATTCTTCCCACCCACCCTCCCACCCTTCCTTCTTCTCTCCTACCAATTTTTCCCTGCCACCCTCCCTTCTCTCATATCCATTCTTCCCACTCACCCTCCCACCCTCCCTTCTTCTCTCCTACCCATTCTTCCCACCCACCATCCCACTTCCCTTCCACCCTCCCTTCTTCTCTCCTACCCCTTTTCCCTCCCACCCTCCCTCCTATCCCCCTCTTCCCTCCTACCCCCTTTTTCCCTCCTATATCCGTCTTCCCTCCTATCCCCCTCTTCCCTCCTATCCCCCTCTTCCCTCTTACCCCCTTCTTCCATTCCACCCTCCCTTCTTCTCTCCTACTCCCCTCTTACCTCCTACCCCCTCTTCCCTCTTACCCCCTCTTCCCTCCCACCCCACCCCTTCCCTTCCACCCTTTTTCTTCCCTTCCACCCTCCATTTTCCCTCCCACAACATTTATTCTTGAACATGCGTCATGTCTACAACATCCCGCTTACTCTTAATGCTGATATTTTGCGAGAGTGGTTCTAATTTGTAACACTATATTATACTATGAATTATACTCTTATCATCATGTGCCATACCATTGGCGTAGACGATCATATCCTTTCATAATTCTCTGTCCACGCTGCGTCTAATCAATCAACTCCATTTTTACTGTGCCACAACACCAAATATTTAGTCTCAAACTTTCTGTCATGAGATGCAACCACACCTCATGCCATTTGAGTTCACTAGATCAATAGCAAATAATCGATCTGAATGTTCGATCGTTATCGTCAGGTGGCAAGTCAAGAGAACGACAGCGATATAGACGGGAGAGAAACATCAAGAGAGAAACATCAAGAGAGAAACATCAAGAGAGAAACATCAAGAGAGAAACATCAAGAGAGAAACATCAAGAGAGAAACATCAAGAGAGAAACACGAATAGTTTGTTTGGCCGTACGACTTAGACAAGAACAGTTCGGATGTACAACTAAGACAAGAACAGTTTGGACGTACAACTAACACAAGAACAGTTTGGACGTACGACTAAGACAAGAACAGTTTGGACGTACAACTAAGACAAGAACAGTTTGGACGTACGACTAAGACAAGAACAATTTGGACGTACAACTAAGACAAGAACAGTTTGGACGTACGACTAAGACAAGAACAATTTGGACGTACAACTAAGACAAGAACAATTTGGACGTACAACTAAGACAAGAACAGTTTGGACGTACGACTAAGACAAGAACAGTTTGGACGTACAACTAAGACAAGAACAGTTTGGACGTACAACTAACACAAGAACAGTTTGGACGTACGACTAAGACAAGAACAGTTTGGACGTACAACTAAGACAAGAACAGTTTGGACGTACGACTAAGACAAGAACAATTTGGACGTACAACTAAGACAAGAACAATTTGGACGTACAACTAAGACAAGAACAGTTTGGACGTACAACTAAGACAAGAACAATTTGGACGTACGACTAAGACAAGAACAATTTGGACGTACAACTAAGACAAGAACAGTCTGGACGTACAACTAAGACAAGAACAGTCTGGACGTACAACTAAGACAAGAACAGTTTGGATGTACGACTAAGACAAGAACAGTTTGGATGTACGACTAAGACAAGAACAGTTTGGACGTACAACTAAGACAAGAACAGTTTGGACGTACAACTAAGACAAGAACAGTTTGGACGTACAACTAAGACAAGAACAGTTTGGACGTACAACTAAGACAAGAACAGTTTGGACGTACAACTAAGACAAGAACAGTTTGGACGTACAACTAAGACAAGAACAGTTTGGACGTACGACTAAGACAAGAACAGTTTGGACGTACAACTAAGACAAGAACAGTTTGGACGTACAACTAAGACAAGAACAGTTTGGACGTACGACTAAGACAAGAACAGTTTGGACGTACAACTAAGACAAGTTAACAAAAATGTAAACGACACCTTTACCAGATTTTCAGACAATATCAAAATAAAAATAATAAAGCAATAAGTTGCATTGATGGATTCCGTAACTTACATAGATCCTTTCCAACGCCAACCTGGCAAGCCAACAGTTCAGGTAGACCGGTACAAAGAGACTCTTCAGGACCGGGACGAGCTGCCAAAAGAACAATCAATTAGAAGAACATCCTCATTATCATGTGATCCTGCAGCACAAAGATGGAGACATGAAGCTGTCAATCAACATGCATCTATCATACTGAACAATAAGACAAGAACTGACCCAGCCATAAATGGGTAACGGATTTTTTCTGAGAATGTAAAGCGGCACGGACGTAATACCGACCACATTACCCCAAAAATCATGTGATCAAAAAGTCATGTCTGTAAAAATGTATGGTCACTAATACCATATTCCCTATACGCCACTTGGCGTGACGGTCACTAACACCATATTCCCTATACGCCACTTGGCGTGACGGTCACTAACACCATATTCCCTATACGCCACTTGGTGTGACTGTCACTAACACCATATTCCCTATACGCCACTTGGTGTGACGGTCACTAACACCATATTCCCTATACGCCACCTGGCGTGACGGTCACTAACACCATATTCCCTATACGCCACTTGGTGTGACGGTCACTAACACCATATTCCCTATACGCCACCTGGCGTGACGGTCACTAACACTATATTCCCTATACGCCACTTGGCGTGACGGTCACTAACACCATATTCCCTATACGCCACCTGGCGTGACGGTGGTACTTTAATTTACTTTTTTTTACTGACTACCCGTTATCAATTCATCCACAATATCATGACCTTCACCACTCAACACACATCTCCCATACCAAACAACAGGTCCTGACTACCCAACACACATCTCCCATACCAAACAACAACAGGCCCTGACTACCCAATACACATCTCCCGTACCAAACAACAACAGGTCCTGACCACCCAATACACATCTCCCATACCAAACAACAACAGGTCCTGACTACCCAACACACATCTCCCATACCAAACAACAGGTCCTGACTACCCAACACACATCTCCCATACCAAACAACAACAGGTCCTGACTACCCAATACACATATCCCATACCAAACAACAACAGGTCCTGACTACCCAATACACATCTCCCGTACAAAACAATAACAGGCCCTGACTACCCAACACACATCTCCCATAACAAACAACAGGCCCTGACTACCCAACACACATCTCCCATAACAAACAACAGGCCTTGACTACCCAACACACATCTCCCATACCAAACAACAGACCCTGACTACCCAACACACATCTCCCATAACAAACAACAGGCCCTGACTACCCAGCACACATCTCCCATAACAAACAACAGACCCTGACTACCCAACACACATCTCCCATAACAAACAACAGGCCCTGACTACCCAACACACATCTCCCATAAGAAACAACAGGCCCTGACTACCCAAAACACATCTCCCATACCAAACAGCAGACCCTGACTACCCAACACACATCTCCCATACCAAACAACAGGCCCTGACTACCCAACACACATCTCCCATAACAAACAACAGGCCCTGACTACCCAACACACATCTCCCATAACAAACAACAGGCCCTGACTACCCAACACACATCTCCCATAACAAACAACAGGCCTTGACTACCCGACACACATCTCCCATACCAAACAACAACAGACCCTGACTACCCAACACACATCTCCCATAACAAACAACAGGCCCTGACTACCCAACACACATCTCCCATAACAAACAACAGGCCTTGACTACCCAACACACATCTCCCATACCAAACAACAGACCCTGACTACCCAACACACATCTCCCATAACAAACAACAGGCCCTGACTACCCAGCACACATCTCCCATAACAAACAACAGACCCTGACTACCCAACACACATCTCCCATAACAAACAACAGGCCCTGACTACCCAACACACATCTCCAATACCAAACAACAGGCCCTGACTACCCAAAACACATCTCCCATACCAAACAGCAGACCCTGACTACCCAACACACATCTCCCATACCAAACAACAGGCCCTGACTACCCAACACACATCTCCCATAACAAACAACAGGCCCTGACTACCCAACACACATCTCCCATAACAAACAACAGGCCCTGACTACCCAACACACATCTCCCATAACAAACAACAGGCCTTGACTACCCGACACACATCTCCCATACCAAACAACAACAGACCCTGACTACCCAACACACATCTCCCATAACAAACAACAGGCCTTGACTACCCAACACACATCTCCCATACCAAACAACAACAGGTCCTGACTACCCAACACACATCTCCCATACCAAACAACAGGCCCTGACTACCCAACACACATCTCCAATACCAAACAACAGGCCCTGACTACCCAACACACATCTCCAATACCAAACAACAACAGACCCTGACTACCCAACACACATCTCCCATAACAAACAACAGGCCCTGACTACCCAACACACATCTCCCATAACAAACAACAGGCCTTGACTACCCAACACACATCTCCCATACCAAACAACAGACCCTGACTACCCAACACACATCTCCCATAACAAACAACAGGCCCTGACTACCCAGCACACATCTCCCATACCAAACAACAGGCCCTGACTACCCAACACACATCTCCCATAACAAACAACAGGCCCTGACTACCCAACACACATCTCCCATAACAAACAACAGGCCCTGACTACCCAACACACATCTCCCATAACAAACAACAGGCCTTGACTACCCGACACACATCTCCCATACCAAACAACAACAGACCCTGACTACCCAACACACATCTCCCATAACAAACAACAGGCCTTGACTACCCAACACACATCTCCCATACCAAACAACAACAGGTCCTGACTACCCAACACACATCTCCCATACCAAACAACAGGCCCTGACTACCCAACACACATCTCCAATACCAAACAACAGGCCCTGACTACCCAACACACATCTCCAATACCAAACAACAGGCCCTGACTACCCAACACACATCTCCCATACCAAACAACAGGCCCTGACTACCCAACACACATCTCCCATACCAAACAACAACAGGTCCTGACTACCCAACACACATCTCCCATACCAAACAACAGGCCCTGACTACCCAACACACATCTCCAATACCAAACAACAGGCCCTGACTACCCAACACACATCTCCAATACCAAACAACAGGCCCTGACTACCCAACACACATCTCCCATACCAAACAACAGGCCCTGACTACCCAACACACATCTCCCATAACAAACAACAGGCCCTGACTACCCAACACACATCTCCCATACCAAACAACAGGCCCTGACTACCCAACACACATCTCCAATACCAAACAACAGGCCCTGACTACCCAACACACATCTCCCATACCAAACAACAGGCCCTGACTACCCAACACACATCTCCCATACCAAACAACAGGCCCTGACTACCCAACACACATCTCCCATACCAAACAACAGGCCCTGACTACCCAACACACATCTCCCATACCAAATAACAGCCCTGACTACCCAACACACATCTCCAATACCAAACAACAGGTCCTGACTACCCAACACACATCTCCAATACCAAACAACAGGTCCTGACTACCCAACACATATCTCCAATACCAAACAACAACAGGCCCTGACTACCCAACACACATCTCCCCTACCAAACGAGACGTAACCAACCGTGATCAACATATTCAGGCCACACAAGAGCTCCAGTATAAACGTCAAACTCATCACCTGCTCCATCCGGTGACCCTGAAGAAATAAATAAAACATGACGTCATATTACTCTAGAAACTAAACGCTTTCGAGAACAAATGTCTACGGGGACTTCTAAACATCCATTGGTCATTTGAGCTGTGTCTCATCCGTTTTGATCATGTTTCGATATTCCAATTGTTTACTATGAATGACGATATCGTATGACAGGGAACAGTTGGCTGTGTTCCCTTTCTGTAAAGTTTCGCCTTATGTCTTTTGGCGTGTGCTGAGACTGCTACGATGGGGACTACAGTTACCTTTCTTTGTTTGGGAGATGAGATATTAATTCGGATGATTCCACTGGCACGGGCGGTTGAGCAATTATGGATTTTAACTCGTTTGCAGTGATACCGGGGCCTTCCATAATCATAACCTTTACCATTGGTTAGACTTCAGAATTAAGACATGAAACTAAACTGTATTCTTCTTCTTCCCCTTCTTCTTTCCTTCATCATTTGCCTTTCAGCGTCAAGGGAAGATATAATTTGCGGTCTTTTGCTTTTCTATTCGCCTCTGCTGTTGTGTTTCCTAGTGCTTCTAATATTCCATCGATCCTTTTCGTGGTTGACCCTTGAGTCTGGTATTCCCACAACGTTTATTGAAGGCTCGTTGTGTTGTTTTGATCTTTCTGCCATGTCACGTGACCAAACCATTTTATCTGTTGTTTCTTTATATATTCTATGGTGGGGACTATTCCTAGTTTTTTTTTATCAGTTCTTCATTTCTGATCTTATCTCTCAGTAGAGGTTATTTTTCTAATTGTTCTTGCATCTAGGGTCCAGGTCTGGCATTGGTAGCACAACGTTGGGATGAAGATTGTATTGTAGAGTGCCCGTTTTGCCTCTGGAGTTATTTCCTTGTTGGGCCATAGTGGTGATAACTGTCCAATGATTTGACAAGCTTTCTTGTATCTTGATTCTATCTCTGCGCTATTCTAAACTGTATCATGTATCCAATGATTTCTCTCTCTCTCTCTCTCTCTCTCTCTCTCTCTCTCTCTCTCTCTCTCTCTCTCTCTCTCTGTCTGCGATCAGGACTCAATCAGAGTAGGATTCCAGACTCTCACATGAAGTCAGCTGTCAGGTTAAGTCTGTTGATCGCCCCCACAGGCAGAACATCACAATTAGAGTCTGCCAGATCCATTCTGATTGAACACCCGTTAAAACGTTGCACTGTGTTCTGCGCCAGTGGCCCAGTGCATCCGATTTCAGCCAGCATTTTATTCAGGTTTGCATTCCTTAGCCTTTGATTGTCCCCAATATTCCTGCAATGCAGCAGATGATCTTTTCTGTAGGGGGATTCTGCTCTTAGATGGTCGGCCCTCCCAGGTTTACGAGCACCATCTGCCCGAGTCACTAGAGGTGACTAACACAGACCTTGACACACAAAGATTGGAATACATTTAACAACTGGGACAAAATTGAGGGACGAAGAGATAGAGGGAAGCAAAGAGAAAAGATGCCAGACAGCTTAAGAGAATGGCTTGATAGAAGGTCAACAACAGAAATGATAAATAACTGTCGTGATCGAAAGTTGTGGAGAGATATGATCACCTACGCCAGCAGGCATGGCACTTGATGATGATGATTCGCATTTCAAGCAAGGCTGTGCTGGGCATAATGGCAGCTTTTTCACAGAGAGACCAACATCATGACACTAATAAACAGCATGAGACAAGAATATGCTCGCTTGCTTGCGTTCGTCCGATGACTAAAGTATTCTAGAGCTTTCTGGTAGACTAAAATATATCTCTTCATCATCCGCCCTTAAAATGACGTTAAGTGGGCGTGTCTGTGTTGTGGTTTGCAGTATAACAGTGATATTTGCGCCTTTCGGCCCAACACATCCGACTTCAGCACGACGTTTTTGAGTACCGCATTGTCTTCCCTCTTCGATCCCTGCTCGCTTGGCCAGACTAGACATGCTAGTATGTTACTGGAGGCACCACGGAGAGGTGGAGCAAGGTCTGGATGGTTCTGTTTCACCGATCCTGGCGCAAGCCATCAGCTGTGGGTCGCTGACAGCTTCCAGCTCCGCTGCTGTGAGGCGCGCCTTCGCCTCCAGCCAAGAATATGAAGAAACTGCAAAGGTCTATTAAAACATGTCAAAGGGGAAATCTTGAACAATAAGAAAGATAACGACCACCGAAATGAAATGTGTCAGAAGAATGACAGGAAACAGCTTAAGGGACAGAGTAAGAAACACTGACCTGAGGAAGAAACTCGAAATTGAACCAGGCATCGAATACATAAAGAAACAACAGATAAATTGGTTCGGCCACATAACAAGACAAAAAGAACTAACAATGACTAAAGAGCCTTAAATAAACGCTACGAAAACGCCAGATTACGAGGAAGACCGAGAAAGAGATGGATAAAGGGAATACTAGAGTCACTAGGAGGGATAACACCAGAAGAGGCCAACAGAAGAGCAAAGAATCGCAGATTGTTTCTCCCCTCGACGCCAACGGCAACAGAGGAAGGATAGAAGAAGTAGAAGAAGAAAGGGGAAATCTTCACATGAGATGGTCAGACTTCGTGAAAAATGACGATCACGTTTGTCGAGTCTTTCATTATCATCATGTGCCATACTCGTTAGCGAAGGCGATCATGCCCTTCCACAATTTTCTGCAACAAGGCATTATATATATTATGTTGTTGACTGTTTTCCTGTTTTCCGTCAAGCTATCTTTTTCCTTTCTTTTTTTCTTTTTTGCGTTCGTCAGCTTCTACCTCTGACGAAGTCCCTAGAGACTAGGAACTGAATTTTGCGTGTTAATCCGTTTTTCCCTGGTAGCCGTGTGCACAGGGGTCCCTCGACGCACAGGCAGATAACTCAGTCTTCGGAGGTACTCATATTTTTTTTCCGTCCATGAGTAATTGACGTTTCAAGCCGGGCCTCGCTGCTGAGACGTGGGGTGGTTGCCGTAGAGAGAAATAATAAATAAAAATCCCGATTGGTGCAGCCGGGATTTGAACCCACAACCTCTCTGTCATTAGACCGGCGTCTTGCCTCGAGACCAACCATGTCCCCCCATCAAGCTATCTAGTATCTTTACTCTTTGTCGTCCGCGATCTCTCTTTCCCTGTATTTTGCCAGTTGTAACCACTTATTCCAACATCCTCTTCTCATGATGTGCCCGACAAATTTTGATTGTTTCTTTCTGATGTTTTTATTTTTGGATTTTCCTTTATTTATTTTTTTGTTGTCTCTTTGAGAATTCCCTCTTTTGCCTTTTCGCTGTCCAAAGAACTCTCAACATTTTTCTGAGAAGTCTCGTCTCTGTAACTTTTAATAGTCTTTTTATTAGTTTGTCTACTGTCCATGATTTGCGTCCATAGATCAAATTGGCTCTATAGAACACCGATGAACTCTCTTTCTAACTTCTATAGACAGAGACTTGTTACACAAGACGTTTTTCAATTTCTGAAATGATATTTTGGCCTGAGCTATTCCGTTTTTTTACTTCTGTTGTGCGTCTTCCATTTGCTGTTAATATGCCCATGTGTTTGACTCTGTTCTTGCCGCGCCTTTCGTAACCGTGCAATAACGAATACCGTCTTTGTTTTGTTTTGATAGTTTTTGGTTGTGTTTCTTGTTAAATGTATCCTGTGAACTTGACTAGAGAAGCGACAGTTAAAGAGAGGGGAGGGGGGTGCCTAGTCTCAGGAGAGCTACGAGGCAATCGGCGGTTGTCTTGTGAACCAGTTTATCGCTTCACACTGCCGGTCTTGCTGGGGAGAAGATCTGAACGCTTGGGGACCGTTGTTCGATGCGAGGTGAAGATAATCCGACGACTATCTGTAACTAAGAAGCGACAGTAAGTGCTTCTTTTACGTGATATCGTTAACTCCGTCGCCTATGCAGCGTTAGGGCAAGCACGGAAGGCGATCATGATAACATAATTTTCCAACGCACTTTGGGAGATACTGTTTATATGAAGTGGAGCGGATATGGGGAATATCAGACTGCTGTAGAATTGATTCTATGAACAGAATGGCTCAGATACATAGCGAATTTCCAGGTTAGTGGCTTTAGACTTAAATATGAATGATCTTTGTTGGTTTCTGATTACATCAGGTGCACTACTGGCTGCATACCTTGGTGGCAATGAAGACCATCAGCAACGACTTGATGAGCTCAACAAACGCCAGGAAGATCTCCGCGATCCAGACTGGGTTGTTTCTTTGAACCCAGAGTAGCACGTACCTGTGGAGATCATGGAGAAGGTGATCATGGAGAAGGTGATCATGGAGAAGGTGATCATGGAGAAGGAGATCAAGTTAAGGAGATAAGGCCAAGGAGATAAAGTCAAGGATATGAAGTCAAGGAGATAAAGTCAAGGAGATGAAGTCAAGGAGATAAAGTCAAGGATATGAAGTCAAGGAAATAAAGTCAAGGAGATAAAGTCAAGGAGATGACGTCAAGGAGATGAAGTCAACGAGATAAAGTCAAGGAGATAAAGTCAAGGAGATAAAGTCAAGGATATGAAGTCAAGGAGATAAAGTCAAGGAGATGAAGTCAAGGAGATAAAGTCAAGGATATGAAGTCAAGCAGGTCAAATCACGGAGGTCAAGTCAAGGAGATCAAGTAAAGGTATTTTAAAAACATGTAATTTACGGCAACTGGTAAACACACCAAAACAGTCACTAATTTTAGTGGTAAACACACTAAACGGTCATTTCTTTTAATGGTAAACAAACTAAACAGTCAACTAATTTAATGATAAACACACCGAACATTTATTTATTTTAATGGTAAACACACTAAACAATCACTAATTTTAACGGTAGACACACTAAACAGTCACTTATTTTAATGGTAAACACACAAAAAGTCAATTATTTTAATGGTAAACACACCAAACAGCCAATTATTTTAATGGTAAACACACTAAACAGTCACTTATTTTAATGGTAAATACATTAAACAGTCATAAATTTTAATGGTAAACACATTAAACAGTCACTTATTTTAATGGTAAACACACCAAACAGCCAATTATTGTAACGGTAAACACATTAAACAGTCACTTATTTAATGGTAAACACATTAAACAGTCACTTATTTTAATGGTATACACACCAAACAGCCAATTATTGTAACGGTAAACACACTAAACAGTCAATTATTTTAATGGTAAACACACTAAACATTCACTTATTTTAATAGTAAGCACACTAAACAGTCAATTATTTTAATGGTAAACACACTAAACAGTCAATTATTTTAGTGGTAAACACACTAAACAGTCAATTATTTTAATGGTAAACACACTAAACAGTCACTTATTTTAATGGTAAACACACTAAACAGTCACTTATTTTAATGGTAAACACACTAAACAGTCAATTATTTTAATGGTAAACACACTAAACAGTCAATTATTTTAATGGTAAACACACTAAACAGTCAATTATTTTAATGGTAAACACACCAAACAGTCAATTGATTTAATGGTAAACACACCAAACAGTCAATTGATTTAATAGTAAACAGGGAGCCAATGGTGGGGTGTGCTAAACACTCGAAGGTATGGTGACAGCTTTACAAATAAAGAACACAACACAATACTGACGTTTCGGCCTGTGGCCTTCTTCAGAATACAGGGACAACGGGTTTAATAGTAAACACACTCAACAGTCAATTATTTTAATGGTCTGTCAGGAGTTAAGAGGGGAGGGGGTAGTCAGAGAAAATAGATTAATTTTTTTTTAAGACCACAAAAAACGTGGTTTCTCCGCCACGCGAAATGAAATCTGGCTAGCCACAACGATCACAGTAATCTGCCTTATGATCAATCACGCACAGGCGGTTGTGCATGAACGCAACAGTGTGTATACACCGCCAGAACGAAGTATGGGCACTATGATGTCTAAGGATCTATTACATTACACCGCTAGAGAAGGATTAATGAGAGCAAGGGTATGTCACCCATTGATAGTCGAGGCAGAAAGTAGTAATTATCTTCCCTGACATATTTTTTGTAAGAATAATTTTGTTACACTCAAAAATACTGACAAAAATTCTGGCCACACACGGTCTGTATATGATGATGATTCAATCATTGCCGACGGAAGGAGAAACAAGTAATGAAATCATGATTCCATATTGTTGCTTGCTTGTGTTCACTCCATGACGAAAGGAATGCATCTCTTCGTCATCCGTCCTTAAAAGGACGTTACGCAGGTATGTCTGCGTTGTGTTGTGGTTTACAATAGAACTGTTATATTTCCGCCTTTCGGCCCAATACATCCGACTTCAGAATGACATTCAGAAAGCCCATGGGACTTCCTGTTTTTCGCCACTATCTGAAAGTAATAAAATATACCTCGTATTAAGAGACCAGAAGAGTATACAGCCAAGAAAAAACTACGAATTCGATTTGAAAAAATTCCCACTAACTATGCTGGTAATCGAACCCTGCACCTTCTTGTAGAGAGTTCAACATCCTACCTCTAGACCACCCAGCCCCCCCCCCCCCACCCCGCGCACGTAGAAACTAAAAGAATTACATTCTGAAAACAGGAAGTTGACGTCACAACTTACCAGTTGACCTCGTGTTGCTCAAAGATAAGGTCACGGTCAATGTCTGTGGAGTTTCCTGAACTTGCACAAGGAAGTCCGTTACTGCAAGCAAGACAGAAGTGACGTCACACAAGTTGTTCTTCTTGTTGCTTTTGTTATTTCTTGTATATTAAGAAATGACGCAGAAGGAGATTGACCGTAGATCAACGAGTTCTTAAAGTTAGTGCCGACTGAGATAGGTAACACAGACAACACTGACTGAGATAGGTAACACAGACAACACCGACTGAGATAGGTAACATAGACAACACTGACTGAGATAGGTAACACAGACAACACCGACTGAGATAGGTAACACAGACAACACTGACTGAGATAGGTAACACAGACAACACTGACTGAGATAGGTAACACAGACAACACTGACTGAGATAGGTAACACAGACAACACTGACTGAGATAGGTAACACAGACAACACTGACTGAGATAGGTAACACAGACAACACTGACTGAGATAGGTAACACAGACAACACCGACTGAGATAGGTAACATAGACAACACTGACTGAGATAGGTAACACAGACAACACCGACTGAGATAGGTAACACAGACAACACTGACTGAGATAGGTAACACAGACAACACTGACTGAGATAGGTAACACAGACAACACTGACTGAGATAGGTAACACAGACAACACTGACTGAGATAGGTAACACAGACAACACTGACTGAGATAGGTAACACAGACAACACTGACTGAGATAGGTAACACAGACAACACCGACTGAGATAGGTAACACAGACAACACTGACTGAGATAGGTAACACAGACAACACCGACTGAGATAGGTAACACAGACAACACTGACTGAGATAGGTAACACAGACAACACTGACTGAGATAGGTAACACAGACAACACTGACTGAGATAGGTAACACCGACTGAGATAGGTAACACAGACAACACCGACTGAAATAGGTAAAACAAACAACACTGACTGAGATAGGTAACACAAACAACACTGACTGAGATAGGTAACACAGACAACACTGACTGAGATAGGTAACACAGACAACACTGACTGAGATAGGTAAAACAAACAACACTGACTGAGATAGGTAAAACAAACAACACTGACTGAGATAGGTAACACAGACAACACTGACTGAGATAGGTAAAACAAACAACACTGACTGAGATAGGTAAAACAAACAACACTGACTGAGATAGGTAACACAGACAACACTGACTGAGATAGGTAACACAGACAACACTGACTGAGATAGGTAATACAAACAACACTGACTGAGATAGGTAAAACAAACAACACTGACTGAGATAGGTAACACAGACAACACTGACTGAGATAGGTAACACAGACAACACTGACTGAGATGGGTAACAGATGACACTAAGTTAGGTAGTCAACACAGATAACACTGACTTAGGTAACAGATGACACTAAGTTAGGTAGTCAACACAGATAACACTGACTTAGGTAACAGATGACACTAAGTTAGGTAGTCAACACAGATAACATTGACTTAGATAACAGATGACACTAAGTTAGGTAGTCAACACAGATAACATTGACTTAGATAACAGATGACACTAAGTTAGGTAGTCAACACAGATAACACTGACTTAGGTAACAGATGACACTAAGTTAGGTAGGCAACACAGACAACACTAACTTAGATAGGGAACACAGACAAGAAACACAGTGACAGACAGACAGAGTATTGGAGAAACGAATTGATTAAACATAGAAATTGATACAGAAAGATAGGAAGCACAATACAAATAGAACTCTGTTTAAGAGAAAGTGCGAGGCATCAAATACCAACCACTCATATTGCTGGATATCATCGAGTTGAACGCGGATTACGTAAGAAGCGCAGATGAGGATCTTCAGGATTATATCAAACATAGCAACAGCTAAACCTGAAACATGTTGAAAACATCATCAAAGATTAACAACAGCTAAACCTGAAACATGTTATAAACATCATCAAAGATTAGCAACAGCTAAACCTGAAACATGTTGAAAACATCATCAAATATTAGCAACAGCTAAACCTGAAACATGTTGAAAACATCATCAAATATTAACAACAGCTAACACTGAAACATGTTGAAAACATCATCAAATATTAGCAACAGCTAACACTGAAATATGTTGAAAACATCATCAAATATTAACAACAGCTAACACTGAAACATGTTGAAAACATCATCAAATATTAGCAACAGCTAAACCTGAAACATGTTGAAAACATCATCAAAGATTAACAACAGCTAAACCTGAAACATGTTATAAACATCATCAAAGATTAGCAACAGCTAAACCTGAAACATGTTGAAAACATCATCAAATATTAGCAACAGCTAAACCTGAAACATGTTGAAAACATCATCAAATATTAACAACAGCTAACACTGAAACATGTTGAAAACATCATCAAATATTAGCAACAGCTAACACTGAAATATGTTGAAAACATCATCAAATATTAACAACAGCTAACACTGAAACATGTTGAAAACATCATCAAATATTAGCAACAGCTAAACCTGAAACATGTTGAAAACATCATCAAATATTAACAACAGCTAAACCTGAAACATGTTGAAAACATCATCAAATATTAGCAACAGCTAAACCTGAAACATGTTGAAAACATCATCAAATATTAACAACAGCTAACACTGAAACATGTTGAAAACATCATCAAATATTAGCAACAGCTAACACTGAAATATGTTGAAAACATCATCAAATATTAACAACAGCTAACACTGAAACATGTTGAAAACAGCATCAAAGATTAGCAACAGCTAAACCTGAAATATGTTGAAAACATCATCAAAGATTAAAGAGGTAGGGTTCGATCCCAACCGACGGCTTTTGGGTTCACCCAGCCTTAAATGGGTACCTTATTTTTTAACTGGGAAAGTAAAGCGGCACGGGCGTAATACCGACCACATTACCCCAAAAATCATGCGCTGAAGGTCTGTAAAATATATGGTCACTAACACCATATTCCCTATACGCCACTTGGCGTGACGGGTCACTAACACCATATTCCCTATACGCCACTTGGCGTGACGGGGGTACTTTACTTTTTTTCTATGTTCGAATATTCTCTACTTTCTTTTGTCGAAATGTTGAGAAAACCATGGGCAGCTAAGAACAGAACGTTCCGGAACGCGGAGCTGGGGATGAGATGTTGTCGAAGGAGCTGACACTTTCAGTTTGAGATAAAACAAGTGAAGTCTGAGCTTAAAGATAAGAGTTCATGTCCTCCACAATTGTGTAACAAATCATTGAATGGATCATCAAATGCGATTTAAGTTTATTTGTGTTTATTATTTCTTTGTGCTTGTTTACTGTAAGCTTAAATGAGGAAGATACTGTGCAATACATTTTTGACAATAGAAACAGAAAAATTAGTTCTTCAAATATTATGTAGAGCCAGTCTTAAATATGGATGTAAATCATAGACAATATGACAATAGACACGAAAATCACTGGAGGCTGTATAAATGTGGTTTTACAGAAGAATGTTGAGAATACCATAGACAACTATAAAGAGAGTAATGGAGTGTTCTGAAAGAGGTCAAAGCAAAAAGAGAGCTAATTTCCAATAATTGAAAGAAACAATCATCATTTTATGGTCATGTAATGAGAAGGGAACAGGTGGAATATATTATAACAACTGGGAAAATTGAGGCACGAAGAGACAGAGGGAAGCAAATAGAAAAGATAACAGACAGCTTAAGAGAATGGCTTGGCAGAAAGTCAAAAATAGAAATGATAAATAACTGTCGAGATCGAAAGTTGTGGAGAAATATGATCACCTACGCCAGCAGGCATGGTACTTGATGATGATGGTGATGTCTTTGGTGATGATAATAATCATGATGTTGATAATGTCCGAATAGCAAGAACAACTTGTTCGGAAATTACAGTACAAATATGTCGTATAAATAGGACACAAACTTACGTGTTGACGTGTTCCGTATGAAGAACCATCGCAGCCATCCACGGAAAGACAACTTGTGAGTAAAGAAGCGAACTGGGACTGACCTGGCAACAACGTGATATGGAATGGCAAAGGTTTAAATTAAAAATGCATTCGGAGCACGTTTAAAAAAAAATAGTTGGAAAGTTGGGACCAAAAACAGAAAACAAGACACAATAGGTAGGATACTGTATGAATCGTTACGATACAGCGTCTTGTTTTACTTATCTCCAACTTACTTAGTTACTTCCAACTCGTTACTGTCGGCTATCAATTCGTTATTGCTACAATCTCGTTACTTCCTCAACTCGTTACTAACACCAACTCGTTACCACCACCAACTCGTCACCACCACCAACTGGTTACCACCACCAACTCGTCACCACCACCAACTGGTCACCACCACCAACTGGTCACCACCACCAACTGGTTACCACCACCAACTAGTCACCACCACCAACTGGTCACCACCACCAACTCGTTACCACCACCAACTCGTCACCACCACCAACTGGTTACCACCACCAAGGGGTCACCACCATCAACTCGCTACCACCACCAACTCGTTACCACCACCAACTGGTCACCACCACCAACTCGTTACCACCACCAAGTCGTTACCACCATCAACTCGTTACCACCACCAATCCGTTACCATCACCACCAACTCGTTACCACCACCAACTGGTCACCACCACCAACTCGTTACCACCACCAAGTCGTTACCACCATCAACTCGTTACCACCACCAATCCGTTACCATCACCACCAACTCGTCACCACACCAACTCGTCACCACCACCTACTCGTCACCACCACCAACTCGTCACCACCACCAACTCGTCACACCACCAACTGTCACCACCACCAACTCGTTACCACCACCAACTCGTCACCACACCAACTCGTCACCACCACCAACTCGTTACCACCACCAACTCGTCACCACCACCAACTCGTCACCACCACCAACTCGTCACCACCACCAACTCGTCACCACCACCAACTCGTCACCACCACCAACTCGTCACCACCACCAACTCGTCACCACCACCAACTCGTCACCACCACCAACTCGTCACCACCACCAACTCGTCACCACCACCAACTCGTCACCACCACCAACTCGTTACCACCACCAACTCGTCACCACCATCAACTCGTCACCACCACCAACTCGTCACCACCACCAACTCGTCACCACCACCAACTCGTCACCACCACCAACTCGTCACCACCACCAACTCGTCACCACCACCAACTCGTCACCACCACCAACTCGTCACCACCACCAACTCGTCACCACCACCTACTCGTCACCACCACCAACTCGTCACCACCACCAACTCGCCACCACCACCAACTCATTACCACCACCAACTCGTCACCACCACCAACTCGTCACCACCACCAACTCGTCACCACCACCTACTCGTCACCACCACCAACTCGTCACCACCACCAACTGACAACACAACCGATATATATAAGATGTAGATGGTATAACAGCAAACACTTACCCTGTGCGAGCGTAACGAGTCCTCCTAATCGATGCATCTCTGCCTTCAACACGAGCCTGACCACATCTGAAATAGAATCTCAGATACAGTTTATCTACAACTTGCTATCCCGTGGGCTTGTTGCTTCACTTGGTCAACACATTTGGTTTTATCACAGCTGTTATTTTTCATCTCATAGTGGCGTTTTAGTTGTAATTTTGAATGTCGTGTGGGTAAAGGTCAAGGAAAAGATCAAGGTCAACGTAAAGGTCAATGTCAAGGCAAAGGTAAAGGTCAAGTACGAGAATTGAATCGGCTTCCATCGCGAATCGAACACGGGTTGTCCGAACGTGGGTAGCCCAGTCGGGGGGTTTTCCTTCCCAACTAGGTTAACGAGGCCCCCAGGTCATGTCGAATTTATTGATAAAGATTGGTTCTCTGGTACAACAGCGGCTCAATTTGTTACAAAAAGTGATATGGTACAACAGCGGCTCAATTTGTTACAGAAAATGATAGGGTACAACAGCGGTTCAATTTGTTACCGAAAGTGATAGGGTACAACAGCGGTTCAATTTGTTACCGAAAGTGATAGGGTACAACAGCGGCTCAATTTGTTACAGAAAGTTGTAGGGTACAACAGCGGCCCAATTTGTTACAGAAAGTTGTAGGGTACAACAGCGGCTCAATTTGTTACAGAAAGTTGTAGGGTACAACAGCGGCTCAATTTGTTACAGAAAGTTGTAGGGTACAACAGCGGCCCAATTTGTTACAGAAAGTGATAGGGTACAACAGCGGCTCAATTTGTTACAGAAAATGATAGAGTACAACAGCGGTTCAATTTGTTACAGAAAGTGATAGGGTACAACAGCGGCTCAATTTGTTACAGAAAGTTGTAGGGTACAACAGCGGTTCAATTTGTTACAGAAAGTGATATGGTACAACAGCGGCTCAATTTGTTACAGAAAGTTGTAGGGTACAACAGCGGCTCAATTTGTTACCGAAAGTTGTAGGGTACAACAGCGGCTCAATTTGTTACAGAAAGTTGTAGGGTACAACAGCGGTTCAATTTGTTACAGAAAGTGATAGGGTACAACAGCGGCTCAATTTGTTACAAAAAGTGATATGGTACAACAGCCACTCAATTTGTTACAAAAAGTGATATGGTACAACAGCCACTCAATTTGTTACAAAAAGTGATATGGTACAACAGCGGTTCAATTTGTTACAAAAAGTGATATGGTACAACAGCCACTCAATTTGTTACAAAAGTGATATGGTACAACAGCCACTCAATTTCTTACAAAAAGTGATATGGTACAACAGCTGCTCAATTTGTTACAGAAAATGATAGGGTACAACAGCGGTTCAATTTGTTACAGAAAGTGATAGGGTACAACAGCGGCTCAATTTGTTACAGAAAGTTGTAGGGTACAACAGCGGCTCAATTTGTTACAGAAAGTGATAGGGTACAACAACGGTCCGCGGCTCAGTTTGTTACAGAAAGTGATAGGGTACAACAACGGTCCGCGGCTCAGTTTGTTACAGAAAGTAAAGTAAAGGTAAAGTACGATACTTGAACCGGCGTCTTAGCGCGCGAGTTTCCACCCATATGTGCTCGGCCGCCTATCCAGAAATGTTCGGAGATATCTTGATAGTGTCGCTTCAAACATAGAAACCCAGATGCGAGGCAACATTCCTCACCTTCCCAGGGTAATACCCTGGTACCCATTTTTACCAACGGCTGGGTCGACCGTGAGGGTATTTTTTTTCCCCAACCACGAATACAATTCACACTGCTCCCAGCGGGAATCGAACACGGGTTGTCCGAACGTCGGTAGTCCAGTCGGGTGGTTTTCCCAAGTAGGCTACCGAAGCAACCTGTTACAGAAAGTGCTAGGGTACAACAATGGTCCATGGTTCAGTTTGTTACAGAAAGTGCTAGGGTACAACAACGGTCCACGGTTCAGTTTGTTACAGAAAGTGCTAGGGTACAACAATGGTCCATGGTTCAGTTTGTTACAGAAAGTGCTAGGGTACAACAATGGTCCACGGTTCAGTTTGTTACAGAAAGTGCTAGGGTACAACAATGGTCCATGGTTCAGTTTGTTACAGAAAGTGCTAGGGTACAACAATGTTCCACGGTTCAGTTTGTTACAGAAAGTGCTAGGGTACAACAACGGTCCACGGTTCAGTTTGTTACAGAAAGTGCTAGGGTACAACAATGGTCCATGGTTCAGTTTGTTACAGAAAGTGCTAGGGTACAACAATGGTCCATGGTTCAGTTTGTTACAGAAAGTGCTAGGGTACAACAATGGTCCATGGTTCAGTTTGTTACAGAAAGTGCTAGGGTACAACAACGGTCCACGGTTCAGTTTGTTACAGAAAGTGCTAGGGTACAACAATGGTCCATGGTTCAGTTTGTTACAGAAAGTGCTAGGGTACAACAATGGTCCATGGTTCAGTTTGTTACAGAAAGTGCTAGGGTACAACAATGGTCCATGGTTCAGTTTGTTACAGAAAGTGCTAGGGTACAACAACGGTCCACGGTTCAGTTTGTTATAGAAAGTGCTGGGGTACAACAACGGTCCACGCTCAGTTTGTTACAAAAAGTCTGTTTCTGTATTATTGGCCCAGGCATAGCAAGCAAACAATAAATTTAGTTTCCTACTTGAAAGGAAACAACAGAAGGAAAACATCACCTTTCATACTCGGCACATGGAACGTTAGGTCACAACAGAAGGAAAACATCACCTCTCATACTCGGCACATGGAACGTTAGGTCACAACAGAAGGAAAACATCACCTCTCATACTCGGCACATAGAACGTTAGGTCACAACAGAAGGAAAACATCACCTCTCATACTCGGCACATGGAACGTTAGGTCACAACAGAAGGAAAACACCACCTCTCATACTCGGCACATGGAACGTTAGGTCACAACAGAAGGAAAACATCACCTCTCATACTCGGCACATGGAACGTTAGGTCACAACAGAAGGAAAACATCACCTCTCATACTCGGCACATGGAACGTTAGGTCACAACAGAAGAAAAACATCACCTCTCATACTCGGCACATGGAACGTTAGGTCACAACAGAAGGAAAACACCGCCTCTCATACTCGGCACATGGAACGTTAGGTCACAACAGAAGGAAAACACCACCTCTCATACTCGGCACATGAAACGTTAGGTCACAACAGAAGGAAAACACCACCTCTCATACTCGGCACATGAAACGTTAGGTCACAACAGAAGGAAAACATTACCTCTCATACTCGGCACATGTAACGTTAGGTCACAACAGAAGGAAAACACCGCCTCTCATACTCGGCACATGGAACGTTAGGTCACAACAGAAGGAAAACATCACCTCTCATACTCGGCACATGGAACGTTAGGTCACAACAGAAGGAAAACATCACATCTCACACTCGGCACATGGAACGTTAGGTCACAACAGAAGGAAAACATTACCTCTCATATTCGGCACATGGAACGTTAGGTCACAACAGAAGGAAAACACCACCTCTCATACATGGCACATAGAACGTTAGGTCACAACAGAAAGAAAACACCACCTCTTATACTTGGCACATAGAACTTTTGGACCATCTGTCCTGGAATAGATAAAACTAAGCTCATAAAAGTAGAAAACAGCCCTCATCGACATTGAAGCTGCAGAGACTACATGCTGATAATGCAGCCAGTCTTTCGAACATTTTCAAACCATGGAAGCGAAGGCGCGCCTCACAGCACCAGAGCTGGAAGTTGTCAGCGACCCACAGCTGATGGCTTGCGCCAGGATAGGTGAACCAGAACCACCCAGACCCTGCTCCACCTCTCCGTGGTGCCTCCAGTAATAGACTAACCTGTCTAGTCTGGCCAAGCGTGCAGGGATCGAAGAGGGAAGACAACCCGGTACTCAAAAATGCCATGCTGAAGTCGGATGTGTTGGGCCGAAAGTTGCAAATATCACAGTTATACTGCAAACCACAACACAACGTAGACACGCACACTTAACGCCCTCTTAAGGGCGGATGACGAAGAGGAATACTCCTTTAGTCATCGGGCGAACGCAAGCAAGCAAACAAACCTAAGAATTCAGCTTTAACTAATTGACTAATTTATCTGCAAACTTTTCAATCAATATCTTGTACCTAAAACCGACGTATTTTATAAAGATAGACGCGCATTCGATGCAGACCACAACTTTTATTTGATAAGCGACTACAAGCTTTCACCTAACAAAATAAACGATAACATCATCATCATCATCGCGTGCCTTCTCCGCAACGAAGGTTGGCTACCATGGATTGCCATTCTTCTCTGTTTCTTGCTTTGATGGTGCAGGCTGGCATAGATTGACTTGTCCATCTTTTGATGTTACTCGTCCATGTTAGTCTTGGTCTGCCTCTTTTACCTTGTATTTGTCCTTCCAATATTACTTTTAGTAGGATGTTGTGTCTTTTAACATGCCCCGAAAATAAACGATAACACAGTTGAAAATAAGAGTCAAATCATCATCATCATCATCATCAATTACCTGCCCTGCTGGCGTAGGTGATCATGTCTCTCCACAAATTTCGATCTCGACAGTTATTTATCATTTCTGTTGTTGACCTTCGGCCAAGCCATTCTATTAAGCTGTCTGGTATCTTTTCTCTTTGCTTCCCTCTATCTCTTCGTCCCTCAATTTTCCCAATTGTTACAATATATTCCAGTTGTTCTCTTCTCATTACATGACCAAAAAATGATGATTGTTTCTTCCTAACATTGGAAATTAGCTCTCTTTTTGCTTTGACCTCTTTCAGAACATTTTCATTACTCTTCTTAGCTGTCCATGGTATTCTCAACATTCTTCTATAAAACCATATTTCCACAGACTCCAGTGATTTTCTTGTCTGTTGTCCAATTGTCCATGATTCACATCCATATGGACTGGCTAAGTGTTAAATATTCCAACTGACAAATAAAGCGATCTCTTAACAATATAACATAAGCTAAACTAACAAGAGAACATAACATTGCACACACTAAAAATAAAATGTTACAAACAAAAATAGAATTTTACAACTAAGAATCGAATTTTACAACTAGCAGTATAAATTTTACAGCTAGGAATAGAACAAACATCCAACAGCCTACAATTTGCTTTGATTTCGTGTACGATAATAAAACGATCAATGTTATCAGACAGACAGGTTGTGTTTTCGGTCTAGTGTTTATCTTCGACAATCTGAGACAGTCACAAATTACCTTCAGGACAGTCGCTGTCATGAGGAGGTTAGCTTTCTCCAAACTTGACCTTGTTAGATCTTTAGTCATGTCGTTAGGGCAATGACTGAAATCTTCTGCTGGTTTTTTCATATTAGATCTGTAATCATGTCGTTAGGGCAATGACTGAAATCTACTGCTGGTTTTCTCTTATTAGATCTTTAATCATATTGCTAGAGCAGTGATTGAAGTCTTTTCTTGGGTTTCTCTTATTAGATCTTTAATCATGCTGCTAGAGCAGTGACTGAAGTCTTCTCTTGGTTTTCTCATATTAGATCTTTAATCATGTCGTTAGGGCAATGACTGAATTCTTCTCTTGGTTTTCTCTTATTAGATCTTTAATGATGTCGTTAGAGCAGTGATTGAAGTCTTCTCTTGGTTTTCTCTTATTAGATCTTTAATGATGTCGTTAGAGCAGTGATTGAAGTCTTCTCTTGGTTTTCTCTTATTAGATCTTTAATGATGTCGTTAGAGCAGTGATTGAAGTCTTCTCTTGGTTTTCTCTTATTAGATCTTTAATCATGTCGTTAGAGCAGTGATTGAAGTCTTCTCTTGGTTTTCTCTTATTAGATCTTTAATGATGTCGTTAGAGCAGTGATTGAAGTCTTCTCTTGGTTTTCTCTTATTAGATCTTTAATGATGTCGTTAGAGCAGTGATTGAAGTCTTCTCTTGGTTTTCTCTTATTAGATCTTTAATCATGTCGTTAGAGCAGTGACTGAAGTCTTTTCTTGGTTTTCTCTTATTAGATCTTTAATCATGTCATTAGGGCAATGACTGACATCTTCTGCATGTTTTCTCTTATTTGATCTTTAATCATGTCGTTAGAGCAGTGAGTGAAGCCTTCTCTTGGTTTTCTCTTATTAGATCTTTAATCATGTTGCTAGAGCAGTGATTGAAGCCTTCTCTTGGATTTTCTTATTAGATCTTTAGTCCTGTCGTTAGAGCAGTGACTGAAGTCTTCTCTTGGTTTTCTCTTATTAGATCTTTAATCCTCTCGTTAGAGCAGTGACTGAAATCTTCTGCTGTTTTCTCTTATTAGATCTATAATCATGTCGTTAGGGCAATTACTGAAATATTCTGCTGGTTTTCTCTTATTAGATCTTTAATCCTCTCGTTAGAGCAGTGACTGAAATCTTCTGCTGTTTTCTCTTATTAGATCTATAATCATGTCGTTAGGGCAATTACTGAAATATTCTGCTGGTTTTCTCTTATTAGATCTTTAATCCTCTCGTTAGAGCAGTGACTGAAATCTTCTGCTGTTTTCTCTTATTAGATCTATAATCATGTCGTTAGGGCAATTACTGAAATATTCTGCTGGTTTTCTCTTATTAGATCTTTAATGATGTCGTTAGAGCAGTGATTGAAGTCTTCTCTTGGTTTTCTCTCATTAGATCTTTAATGATGTCGTTAGAGCAGTGATTGAAGTCTTCTCTTGGTTTTCTCTTATTAGATCTTTAATGATGTCGTTAGAGCAGTGATTGAAGTCTTCTCTTGGTTTTCTCTTATGAGATCTTTAATGATGTCGTTAGAGCAGTGATTGAAGTCTTCTCTTGGTTTTCTCTTATTAGATCTTTAATGATGTCGTTAGAGCAGTGATTGAAGTCTTCTCTTGGTTTTCTCTTATTAGATCTTTAATGATGTCGTTAGAGCAGTGATTGAAGTCTTCTCTTGGTTTTCTCTCATTAGATCTTTAATGATGTCGTTAGAGCAGTGATTGAAGTCTTCTCTTGGTTTTCTCTTATTTGATCTTTAATGATGTCGTTAGAGCAGTGACTGAAGTCTTCTCTTGGTTTTCTCTCATTAGATCTTTAATCATGTCGTTTGAACAGTGATTGAAATATTCTGTTTAGTTTTGTCCGATGTTCTATTCTGTGTTCAGATTTTCTCTTATTAGATTTCATTACATCCTTTAGTTCTCACACCCCTAGTTGAGCCCTCTCTATTAGTGGCTTTTGTTATTGATCTGTTCCTAGTTCGTACAAGCTAGAACTTCTTGGTTCGATTCCCAAAATTGGGGGAATCTTTTCGGACCGAAAAGGTTCCGTGGTCCACCTAGCCTCTAAAAATGGGTACACGGATTTTTCTGGGAAGTAAAGACGGCCTGGCGTGGTACGGACCACATCACCAAAAAAATGATTCATGCTCATAGAAAAAAATGATCACTAACACAATATTGTCCGTACGGCTAACAAGGGAAAACTTGACTTTTTGATTATATTATTTGGTTATGTCATTCACGTTCGTGCGCGCCACCCGTCCCCATTTTCCTTTTCCACACACACATTTAATTTATTTCTTGAAAAATTGCAAACCAAACTATGTTTCCTTCTTCCTTCTTCTTCTTTTTTTTTCTTCCTCTTCTTCTACCTTTCAGCTCCCTGTGGAGCATCATTATCATCATGTGCCATACCGGTTAGTGTAGGCGATAATGTCCTTCAACAATCTTCCGTCTACAGTGCATTGTGTTCTGTTGTTGACTGATTTCCATGACATGACACCAAGTTATCTAGTATTTTCTCTCTGTGTCGTCCGCGATCTCTCTTTCCTTGTATTTTGCCAGTTGTAACCAAGTGTTACAACTTTTCTCTTCTCATGATGTGCCCGAAAAATTTCGATTGTTTCTTTCTGATGTTTTTTAAGAGCTCCCTTTTTGTGTTGGCCTCTTTGAGAATTTCCTCATTGGTCTTTTTAGCTGTCCAGGGAACTTTCAACATTCTTCTGAGAAATCCCATCCTTTGGCCTCTAATCGTCTTCTCATTTGTTTGTCAACTGTCCATGATTCGCTTCCATAGGTCAGAATTGGTTCTATATAGCACCGATGAACTCTCCTTCTCACTTATATTGACATAGATTTGTTGCATAAGATATTTTTCTGTTGAGCATTGGTCATCAAAAAACACTTTCCAAGCCAATCTCTTGCCAATTTCTTATGATCATTCAATGTCTTCCCCATCTTCGTCATCTCTGCTTCCATCTGTCTTCTCCAAGCATGTTTTGATCTTCTTCTTTGTCTCCTCCGTTCGGGATTCCAGAAAAGAACCTGTCGTTTAAAACTCTCAGTTGGGCGTGTCCTCCTTGTTGTACACGCCCTCTCATCATCATCGAGTGCCGTCTCCGCAACAAAGGTTGGCTGCCATGGAGCGCCATTCTGCTCTGTCTCTTGCTTTGATGGTGCAGGTTGTCATAGGCTGATTTGTCCATCTTTTGATGTTACTCGTCCATGTTAGTCTTGGTCTGCCTCTGCCTCTTTTACCTTGTATTTTCCCCTCCAGGATTACTTTTAGTAGGCTGTTGTATCTTTTATCATGGCCCAAAAATCTCATTTACTTGTTTGAATTGTGCTTAGTAGTTCTCTTTTCATTTTTAGTTGTTTTAAGACTTCATCGTTTGTTTTCTTTTCCTTACATCCAACTCTACCCTCGCCCACGCCCTCTAGTGCTGACTTAATCTTTCCTGTGGCTGTGTCCTCCTTGTTGTACACGCCCTTTAGTGGTGTTTCTCAATCTTTCCTCTGGGTATGTCCTCCTTGTTGTACACGCCCTCTAGTGGTGTTTCTCAATCGTTCCTGTGGGTGTGTCCTCCTTGCTGTACACGCCCTCTAGTGGTGTCTCAATCTTTCCTGTGGGTGTCCTCCTTGTTGTACACGCCCTCTAGTGGTGTCTCAATCTTTCCTGTGGGTGTCCTCCTTGCTGTACACGCCCTCTAGTGGTGTCTCAATCTTTCCTGTGGGTGTGTCCTCCTTATTGTACACGCCCTCTAGTGCTGTCTCAATCTTTCCTGTGCGTGTGTCCTCCTTGTCGTACACGCCCTCTAGTGCTGTCTCAATCTTTCCTGTGGGTGTGTCCTCCTTGTTGTACACGCCCTCAAGTGGTGTTTCTCAATCGTTCCTGTGGGCGTGTCCTCCTTGTTGTACACGCCCTCTAGTGGTGTCTCAATATTTCCTGTGGGCGTGTCCTCCTTGTCGTACACGCCCTCTAGTGCTGTCTCAATCATTCCTGTGAGTGTGTTCTCCTTGTTGTTTACGCCCTCTAGTACTGTCTCAATCTTTCCTGTGGGTGTGTCCTCCTTATTGTACACGCCCTCTAGTGCTGTCTCAATCTTTCCTGTGGGTGTGTCCTCCTTGTCGTACACGCCCTCTAGTGCTGTCTCAATCTTTCCTGTGGGTGTGTCCTCCTTGTTGTACACGCCCTCTAGTGGTGTTTCTCAATCGTTCCTGTGGGCGTGTCCTCCTTGTTGTACACGCCCTCTAGTGGTGTCTCAATCTTTCCTGTGGGCGTGTCCTCCTTGTCGTACACGCCCTCTAGTGCTGTCTCAATCATTCCTGTGAGTGTGTTCTCCTTGTTGTTTACGCCCTCTAGTACTGTCTCAATCTTTCCTGTGGGTGTGTCCTCCTTGTTGTATACGCCCTCTAGTGTTGTCTCAAACTTTGCCAGCCAGTTTCCCATAATTCTATATTAGTGATTTTCTCCTGCCATTTCCATCCTTTTATCCTGTGCAAGCACCATGAAGGTGGGTATACTCATAATTGTCATTTTTGTTGTTCTTCATTTTCTCGGCCATGTTATAGGACTAAATTAACATTGGAGTTACATTGTATTCACCCTAATTTCTTTGGATTTCCATAATTTTTCCAAGGGCAATGAAGGCTCCTCTCGTTCTTCGTGAATTTAAATCGCTAAAATTCGATACAGACATACCTTGGTGTGTGAAGTCATACCTTGGTGTGTGAGGGCATACCTTGGCGTGTTAGGGATACCTTGGTGTGTGAGGGCATACCTCAGTGTGTGAGGGCATACCTTGCTGTGTGTGAAGTCTTACCTTGGTGTGTGAGGTCTTACCTTAGTGTGTGAGGTCTTACCTTGGTGTGTGAGGACATACCTTAGTGTGTGTGTGAGGGCATACGTTGGTATGTGAGGTCTTACCTTGATGTGTGTGAGGGCATACGTTGGTGTGTGAAGTCTTACCTTGGTGTGTGTGAGGGCATACGTTGGTATGTGAGGACATACCTTAGTGTGTGTGAGGGCATACGTTGGTATGTGAGGTCTTACCTTGGTGTGTGTGAGGGCATACGTTGGTGTTTGAGGTCATATCTTAGATTGTGAGTACGTGGTGATCTTACGGTAAGCTTTGACAGCGATCGTCGTTAGCGCTAATGTACGCCTGAACACAATTCTTCATGTTGAGGAAGGTAATTTCCAACACACAACCAGACACGTTATCAATCATTATCGCATACTCTCAAACGCCAAGCCACGCCCTCACACGCAAGGCACTCTATAACACATCAATAAACACTCTCACACAACAAGACATATTATCACTCACCAACGAATGCACACACACACACCAAGCAACACCCACACACACCAAGGAACGCCCTCATATACCAAGGAACGCCTCATACACCAAGCAACACCTTCATACACGGACGCCCTCATACACCAAGGAACGCCCTCATACACCAAGAGACGCCCTCATACACCAAGGAACGCCTCATACACCAAGGAACGCCCTCATACACCAAGGAAAGCCCTCATACACCAAAGAACGCCTCATACACCAAGGAACGCCTCATACACCAAGGAACGCCTCATACACCAAGGAACGCCCTCATACACCAAGGAACGCCCTCATACACCAAGGAACGCCCTCATACACCAAGGAACGCCTCATACACCAAGGAACGCCCTCATACACCAAAGAATGCCATCATACACCAAGGAACGTCTCATACACCAAGGAACGCCTCATACACCAAGGAACGCCCTCATACACCAAGGAACGCCCTCATACACCAAAGAACGCCTCATACACCAAGGAACGCCCTCATACACCAAGGAACGTCCTCATACACCAAGGAACGCCCTCATACACCAAGGAACGTCCTCATACACCAAGGAACGCCTCATACACCAAGGAACGCCCTCATACACCAAGGAACGTCCTCATACACCAAGGAACGCCTCATACACCAAGCAACACCCTCATACACCAAGGAACGCCCTCACTCACCAAGGAACGTCCTCATACACCAAGGAACGCCTCATACACCAAGCAACACCCTCATACACAAAAGAACGCCATCATACAGCAAGGAACGCCATTATACACCACAGAACGCCCTCATACACCAAGCAACACCCTAATACACCAAGGAACGTCCTTATACACCAAGGAACGACCTCACATACTACGGATCGTTGAATTAAACGTCAATGTACACACATCCCCTTATTCCCTAGTATAGCTGTGACAAATTTCAAGTAATTCAAGCCGTTACTAATAGCGATGCTTCAAAATCTACAGAATTCAAACTCACTACAAGCGTACAACGCCATCTATCGATCGTGCAAAATGTATGAGAACTGGGTAGACCATTTGTGCAATCGGCTGCCTGGTTGTCATGACAACAGTTGTTCAACTATCTGAAATGGCATTTTTTTCTCGTTATCGTAATATAAACAAATACAGACATTATGAAGCCAGGAAAGCTCAAACAAATCACTGCGCCGCGTCTTTATGTAACAAAAATCTTGAACAAAACTCTACGAGATGTTAATTAACAGCAAAACTATTTTCTTCATAACTTACTATATATATATATATATATATATATATATATATATATATATATATAACTAAGATGTTGTAATGTAGTTATGATAATTTGGGGCAATATTTGAAGGAACTATTCCGCATAGCCTAAATTGCCGTAATGTTTGTTATTGAGTTGTCAAATATACAAAGATCAACACGATATGCTAGCACTGTTTTAAAATAAACAGATAAACTGATAAACAGATAAATTGATAAACAGATAAACTGATAAACAGATAAACTGATGAACAGATAAACAGATAAACTGATAAACAGATAAACAGATACATTGATAAACAGATAAACAGATAAATTGATAAACTGATAAACTGATAAACAGATAAACAGATAAACTGATAAACTGAAACACGAAACATCAACCCCTGTTCAAAAAATGACATATATTAGAATTGTACTTGTATTTGCATATCGTGTTGACCTCTGTATATTTTTTTTTAATTTCGTGCCTGATGAAGTTTTTTGCCGAAACATCGTAGTTTGTCTCGTCTCTATTAGCTTAGCTGTTTAACACCATTGTGTGTTTATTTTACATTAATATTGACAACAACAGGATGAAAGAACCATAACTCTGGGTTTATACCCATCAACAAGGAAGTAAGAAGAGATAGAATATCAAATGAAACCTTAAGAAAAATGGTAGGAATAAAACCCTGCCAAGAATATATAGAACAACAACAACTTAAATGGTTGGGCCACCTGGTCAGAATGAATCCTCACCAATCACCATCAAGGGCGTCCTTCTCGAGAATGCAAGGAAAAAGACCAACAGTAAGACCCAGAAGAAGATGGATAGATGCGGTGACAGAGACTTGTAATAACAAAGGAAAATCACTAATTCAGACAGTTTGAGCAGCTCAAGAACGACAAATGATATAAACCACGACACCTTTTAGGTATCAGTGAGAAAGAGAAAAGAAGAAGATGGATAGATGCAGTGATAGAGACATGTAACAACAAAGGAAAATCACTAATTCAGACAGTTCGAGCAGCTCAAGAACGACAAATGATATAACCCCGACACCTTTTAGGTATCAGTGAGAAAAAAGAATAAAGAGGAAAACAAGGAAGTGACGTATTGCAGGATGTTTTTATCTGCTTCTTGAAAGACCTGTTGATCGAAGGAAAAGCTACGGAATGTCGCTGTCCCATTCTCTGTCTCTCTATCTGTTTTTGTGTACTTTTCATTTCTTTTTCCTCATCTATATCTTAAATGCGGGGGCCGCGATAGCTCGCTGGTTAGTGAACTGGACTACAAAAGACGAGAGATCGAGTTCGATCCTGATCAACGGCTTCCGGGTTCACCCAGCCTTAAATGAGAACCAGATTTTTTTTTCTGGGAAAGTAAAGCGCCACAGGCGTAATACCGACACTATTACCCCAAAAATCTGAGCCACTGCAAGAATTAAAAAAAAACAGTAAAATTTTTACAGGAAACGACATTGCAGATCTAGACAATGCTTCAGGTGAACGAAAGACAGACAGACAGACAGGCAGGCAGGCAGGCAGGCAGGCAGGCAGGCAGGCAGACAGACAGACAGACAGACAGACAGACAGACAGACAGACAGACAGATAGATAGATAGATAGACCCCCAAAATCATGTGCCGAAAGTCTATGAAGATTACGGTCACTAACACCATATTCCCTATACGCCACTTGGCGTGACGGGCTCTTTACTTTATTTTAAGATATGAGCACAATCATTATTTCACTCACCGATTTTTATTTTCAATCTGCATTGCCTCAACTAAATCCAACACTCACAAACAATATTTCAACACTAACAAATATTATTTAAACACTCATCATCATCGAGTGTCATCTCCGCAGCGAAGGTTGGCTACCATGGAGCGCCATTCTGCTCTGTCTCTTACTTTGATAGTGCAGATTGTCATAGGCTGACTTGTCCATCTTTTGATGTTACTCGCCCATGTTAGTCTTGGTCTGCCTCTGCCTCTTTTACCTTGTATTTTCCCTGCAGGATTACTTTTAGTAGGCTGTTGTGTCTTTTAACATGGCACAAAAATCGCATTTGTCTTGTTTGAATTGTGTCAGACCAGTCCTAGAGTATAAAGTCACAGCCTGGGCTATGGCTTCCAAATCACACCTTAGCAAAATTAACAGAACACAGAACCAAGCTGCCCGTATCATCACTGGTGCTATGAAGTCTACACCTATCAAGACTCTAGAAACAGTAACAGGTTTACAACCCTTAGATGACAGACGGGTCACTAAAGTATTGCAACAAGCGGAGAAATATAGAAGGCTGCTTAGCCACCCCATGCACCAAAGAATAACTGGTTCCGGAATTGTACGACTAAAGAGGAGCAACTTCGCTGCAATTGCCAATGAACTAACTACTGGAGACCCAGTACTTTCCCAAACAATATCGAAACCCTTGGGCCCATCTGATATGTCTCCTCATGGAAAGCATAAAATACCAGAACTTAAGGAAAATATAACAGGAATCATGAAAAAAGGCACCCAATCAGACACAGAAAGAAAACACGTAGCAGAAAAACACATACACGATACCTACCCACAGGACTCTTGGTCCCACATATACACAGATGGCTCTGCTACAAATGCCACCAGAAATGGAGGGGGAGGTGTGTTCTTGACGCTGAATAACCAGGACGAGATCACCAAGTCAATAGCTACTGGGAAATTCTCAAACAAATTTAAAGCAGAAACTGAGGCCCTCAGAGATGTTACAACACTGGCTACTCAACACAAAAATAACATGCACAATAAATTGGTGATTCTGACTGATGTACTGTCAGTACTATCAGCTCTAAAAAGCCCCAAGAACAATGAACTAGATGACATGAGAACAACCCTGGTCCAGCTATGCAATAACTTCCAGAGAGTAGTCATTCAGTGTATACCATCACATTGTAATATACACGGGCACGAACGCGCAGACAAATTAGCTAAAGAGGGAGGGAGATTACCACAAGAGAACCATCCGCTCAGTTATGATGAAGCCAAATCCATCCTCAAAGGTCAGTTCCATGAAAAATGGAAACGAGAACACACAAAGCATAACGAGAGTGACGGATACCACCAACGAGCAAGGAGGGATCAAGTCATCATACTTCGCCTACGCACTGGCCACAATAGAATGAGAAATCACATGTTCACCAAATTTAAAATAGGTACAACCAGCCTATGTCACTGTACACTGGACAATATGACTACAAAACATGTTCTACAGGATTGTCCCAAGTACACAGACCTGAGAAGAGCAATGTGGTCCACGCCCACCTCCCTGGAAGAGAAACTATATGGGGCAATCGAATCACTTAAACAGACAGCTGACTTCATGAGAGAGTCTGGAATCCTAATCTGATTGAGTCTTGATTGCAGAGATAAAGAGAGAGAAATAAACTCTGAGACATTAACTCAACATTAAATAAACTCTGAGACATTAACTCAACATTAAATAAACTCTGAGACATTAACTCAACATTAAATAAACTCTGAGACGTTAACTCAACATTAAATAAACTCTGAGACATTAACTCAACATCAGATAAACTCTGAGACATTAACTCAACATTAGATACACTCAGAGACATTAACTCAACATTAGATACACTCAGAGACATTAACTCAACATTTGATACACTCAGAGACATTAACTCAACATTAGATACACTCAGAGACATTAACTCAACATTAGATAAACTCTGAGACATTAACTCAACATTAGATACACTCAGAGACATTAACTCAACATTAGATACACTCAGAGACATTAACTCAACATTAGATAAACTCTGAGACATTAACTCAACATCAGATAAACTCTGAGACATTAACTCAACATTAGATACACTCAGAGACATTAACTCAACATCAGATAAACTCTGAGACATTAACTCAACATTAGATACACTCAGAGACATTAACTTAACATTAGATAAACTCTGAGACATTAACTCAACATTAGATAAACTCAGAGACATTAACTCAACATCAGATAAACTCTGAGACATTAACTCAACATCAGAGACAAGAACTCACCCTTCGTCATCGCTACCCACAGTAAACAATGGCTTGGACATCGTCCTCGACCCCTCCCATTTATCCATCAAATGGTCCTCGTTTATATCATCATTGTCAAACATATCCTCAAAAGAGGACTCCAAAGAATCGTCAATCTCATTAAAAGACACTCGTGGGGATGCCATCTTAGGGCACTCCATCCTAAGCTCGGAAATAGATTGTTTTTACCAAGTGATGATATTATCGTATCATGTAGGATAACTCTGCCTTCTCGATCTGTATTATTCTGTGATTATTCACATCGACATTTTTGTGAAACATCACGTCATGTGATGTATTCACGGGGAAGCTACAAAATGAATCTCGTGAGTTTTGTCTATAAACCTGTTCTTCTTTCTTAGGCTGTAAGATTGTTCTCTGTTCTTTGTTTTATGATTGTGTTCTGTTTTAAGTTTCAAGATTGTTCTCTGTTCTTTGTTATATGGTTGTGTTCTGTTTTAAGATTGTTCTCTGTTCTTTGTTTTATGATTGTGTTCTGTTTTAAGTTTTAAGATTGTTCTCTGTTGTATGGTTGAGTTATGTTTTAAGTTTTAAGATTGTTCTCTGTTCTTTGTTGTATGGTTGTGTTCTGTTTTAAGTTTTAAGATTGCCCTCTGTTCTTTGTTATATGGTTGTGTTCTGTTTTAAGATTGTTCTTTGTTCTGCTCTGTTCTATGTTGTACGTAATATTGGGCACAATGAGTTTAGTTATTACAAGCCGAATATAGTGCGAGCCACCAAGTTCAATACAGCAGGAGGTCGACTCCTGGGAGTCATGACACGAACAGACCCATCTCTTGTAGAGTCCCAAGAAGCTAAACGGTCGAAACACTTTCTCAACAGGGGGACACCTTCTGATGATCAGATCGCCTTTTGCTGCGAAGCTCTATATAAAGGCAAGATTGCTAAGATTGTGTACTATTTTTAATTGAATGATTGTATTCTATTAACCGTTTCAGATTGTTTATTCTCCCTTCTTAGAAGATTTCCTCTACTTAAAGATTATAAGACTATGCTCTTTTCTTTGGCAGCAAATTGTAATCTTTTCTGTTCTTTTTTGTTCCTTTCAGATCGTTATCTTTGTTTATAGTTTGAAAAATGTGAAATATTTGAAATGAGAGATTGTACTTTACTGTTGATGTTTTGTACGATTGTATGTTGTCTGTAGTTCAATGATTGAGTTCTTCACTTCGGGACATCAGTGTGCTCTGTTCCCTGCTGTATGATGCTGCTCTGTTCCCTGCTGTATGATGCTGCTCTGTCCGAAACAAAAGAAAAATTGCGCACTGTTCTATGTAGCAAGATTGCGCACTGTTCTATGTAGTAAGATTGCGCACTGTTCTATGTAGTAAGATTGCGCACTGTTCTATGTAGTAAGATTGCGCACTGTTCTATGTAGTAAGATTGCGCACTGTTCTATGTAGTAAGATTGTGCACTGTTCTATGTAGTAAGATTGCGCACTGTTCTATGTAGTAAGATTGCGCACTGTTCTATGTAGTAAGATTGCGCACTGTTCTATGTAGCAAGATTGCACACTGTTCTATGTAGTAAGATTGCGCACTGTTCTATGTAGCAAGATTGCGCACTGTTCTATGTAGCAAGATTGCGCACTGTTCTATGTAGCAAGATTGCGCACTGTTCTATGTAGTAAGATTGCGCACTGTTCTATGTAGTAAGATTGCGCACTGTTCTATGTAGCAAGATTGCGCACTGTTCTATGTAGTAAGATTACGCACTGTTCTATGTAGCAAGATTACGCACTGTTCTATGTAGCAAGATTACGCACTGTTCTATGTAGCAAGATTGCGCACTGTTCTATGTAGCAAGATTACGCACTGTTCTATGTAGCAAGATTACGCACTGTTCTATGTAGTAAGATTGCGCACTGTTCTATGTAGCAAGATTGCGCACTGTTCTATGTAGCAAGATTGCGCACTGTTCTATGTAGCAAGATTGCGCACTGTTCTATGTAGCAAGATTGTGCACTAATTTTTATGTACCAATATTACGCACTGTTCTATAAGGAAAAATTGCGCACTGTAGTATGTAGCAATATCACGCACTGTTGTATGTAGCAAGATTACGCACTGTTCTATGTAGTAAGATTGTACACAACGTTGTATGTTGCAACATTAAGCACTGTGCGCTGTTCTCTGCCGGCAGATTGTGCTGTGTTCTTTGTTTATGTAGTTCTACGATTGTAAACCTACCCTTGTAAGATTGTAAACCGATCCATGTAAGATTGCGTACAGCTCAAAGTAAGATTGTAATCCAGTCACAGCCGGCCTCACATTGAATTGCAGCAACGAAGTAAACAAATGATTAAACAAGTCACAACATTTTCACAACTAAATTCTGCTGATTAATTAGTCCTGATCACAGCTTAATTAAACATCATCTTGTGCCTTATCGTACGTTGTTAAAAATCACCCCGCTTCACAATTATATCTCCTTCGAGCACTTTATTATCTCCCATGAAATTAAGGGACGATAAATGGCGTTATCTGCAGAGCCCCTCACGATAACGTCCTTCTCCATAATTGTACGTGTTCTTTTCTGGATTCTTCTACTGCTACTAATTATCTTCAAAGCTCTTCTGTGATTTGTTTATCTCTTCATTATTAATAAATATTTATTTCGATTTATCATTATCACAAATTTTAAAACACACGATTTATTCCTCACAGAATATAATTTTTAAATTTGATATCTCAAACGCCTTGCACAAACCAAACTCCCATAAAACCAACGAGAAAGCAAATTCGGACGGTAAAAACAGTCCAAAATATTGTCCAAGGCTTTTTATTTAAGGTTTTTTGATTGACGTGTCCTCCAGAGCGTATCGAGGCTAGAGTTATCGACCGTCGGGTGGTGTCTCCTTCGTGTCTCTCTACCGTCCGTATCTCTGACTTTTACATCTAATCTTAAACGATATTTCGCCATTTGACCTCGTTTCAAAAAAAGACCTTACCGGAAATGCTAAAAAGTGAAAATAGTCCACGAATCCAAAAAGTTATTTCTCTTCTGACAGGACCTAGTTGGATAATGTCTCAATAAATGTCATTTCTTTGGAGTCACTGAGACTCCGTCGTTATAAGACTCATCTCTAATCTTATTTGTAAAGGGCCGATTTAAATCTGAAAAAGGTTTGGAATGGAAAGCGGGAAGGGAGAGGGAGGTGTGAAAACGTGCATGTTTCTTTTTTGTTTTTCTGTTATGTGTCTTTCATCTCAGTCCTATCGGAGACGAACAACAAATGCATCTAAAGGTGTACATGATTACAAATGCATCTAGATGCACAGATAAGATGCACGAGAAAGCGACTTGCTGTAGATCATCATCAAGTAATGGGCCTGCTGGCGTAAGTGACCATGTCTCTCCACAACTTTCGATCTGGACAGTTATTTATCATTTCTGTTGTTGACCTGCCAAGCCATTCTCTTAAGCTGTCTGGTATTTTTTCTCTTTACTTTCCTCTATCTCTTCGTCCCTCAATTTTCCCAGTTGTTGCACTATTTTCCAGCTGTTCTCTTCTCATTTCATGGCCAAAAAATGATGATTGTTTCTTTCTTATACTGGAAATTAGCTCTCATTTTGATTTGCCCTCTTTCAGAATGTTTCCATTACTCTTTTTAGCTGTCTATGGTATTCTCAACATTCTTCTGTAAAACCACATTTCTACATATTATCGCCATATAGTTAGATCTCTGTGTATATTCGTATGTATTTTTTGTCTTGTTGCTTGTTGTTCCATCTGAAGGTCTGCTTGGCCGAAACGTCGTTCTACATTTCGCTTTGTTTCTCACCTACGTAGAGCTGTTACCAAACCACCTTTTACTTTAAAAAAAAATGTTTTTCAACAAATGTATGTTCCGTGTAGAAAATGAGACTTTATCCGTCCGTCCTGTCTATCTGTCTGTCTGTTTGTATGTCAGTCTGTCTGTTTGTCTGTCTGTCTGTCTGTATGTCTGTCTGTTTCTAAGTCTATCAGTATGTCTGTCTGTCTGCCTGCCTGTATGCATGTCTGTCTGTCTGACTGCCTGTCTGTCTGCCTGCCTGTCTGTCTGCATGTCTGTCTGCCTGTCTGCCTGTTTGTCTGTCTGTTTCTGTCTGTCTGTCTGTCTGTCTGTCTGTCTGTCTGCCTGTCTGTCTGTTTCTGACTGTCTGTCTGTCTGTTTCTGTCTGTCTGTCTGTTTCTGTCTGTCTGTCTGTCTGTTTGTCTGTCTGTCTGTTTATCTGTCTGTCTGTTTGTCTGCCTGTCTGTCTGTATGTTTCTGTCTGTTTGTCTGCCTGCCTGCCTGTTTATCTGTCTGTCTGTCTGCCTGCCTGCCTGCCTGTCTGCCTGCCTGCCTGCCTGCCTGCCTGCCTGTCTGTCTGTCTGTCTGACTGCCTGTCTGCCTGCCTGCCTGTCTGCCTGCCTGTCTGTCTGCCTGCCTGTTTATCTGTCTGCCTGCCTGTATGTCTGCCTGCCTGCCTGCCTGCCTGTCTGCCTGCCTACCTGTCTGCCTGCCTGCCTGTCTGCCTGTCTGCCTGCCTGCCTGCCTGTCTGCCTGCCTGCCTGCCTGCCTGCCTGCCTGTCTGCCTGCCTGCCCTTCAAACCGAAGACGGCACATAGAGCAGAAATCCTAGACTCTTGTGTTCGGCGATCCTTGTTATCAAGCATCAAACTTTGCACACCGCCCGCATTGTATCTCGAAATACGACTCTGTTCTGAGCGAATCGCTCAATCTTTGCAAGGGAGCTGATGCCTGCAGTTATTGCCTCTCGCCACAGTGTTCCTTTCACTGTTTCTCCAGGTCAGCCTCTTTTTCTTTTACCTTCTGGCTTCCGTTCGTTCGTTCGCTTTCGTCAGCTTTGACCTCTGACGAAGTCCCACCCACTCAATTTTGTGGGACTGAATTTTGTGTGTAAAGTCTGTTTTATCCCATTACAGGATGCCCCTCGCCATGCAGGCAGATTTACTCCGACTTCAGAGGTACTAATTTTTAGGGAATTAGTAAAACCCAGGTGTCCTCGCCAGGGTACGAACCCCGGCTGTTGCCGTGGTAAGCCAACCGCCTATCGATTGCGCTAACCGGACACCCCTTCTGGCTTCCATTTGAGGAAGGGATTCTCTTGTTGTCTCTTCTCATCACGTGGCCAACATATGACCACATTCTTCGCTTGTTGTCTCTTCTCATCACATGGCTAACATATGACCACCTTCTTCTCTTGTTTTCTCTTCTCATCACATGGCTAACATATGCCCACCTTCTTCTCTTGTTGTCTCTTCTCATCACATGGCTAACACATGACCACATTCTTCGCTTGTTGTCTCTTCTCATCACGTGGCCAACATATGACCACCTTCTTCTCTTGTTGTCTCTTCTCATCACATGGCTAAAATATGACCACCTTCTTCTCTTGTTGTCTCTTCTCATCACATGGCTAACATATGCCCACCTTCTTCTCTTGTTGTCTCTTCTCATCACATGACCAACATATGTCCACCTTCTTCTCTTGTTGTCTCTTCTCATCACATGGCCAACATATGCCCACCTTCTTCTCTTGTTGTCTCTTCTCATCACATGGCCAACATATGTCCACCTTCTTCTCTTGTTGTCTCTTCTCATCACATGGCCAACATATGTCCACCTTCTTCTCTTGTTGTCTCTTCTCATCACATGGCTAACATATGACCACCTTCTTCTCTTGTTGTCTCTTCTCATCACGTGGCCAACATATGACCACCTTCTCTTGTTGTCTCTTCTCATCACGTGGCCAACATATGACCACCTTCTTCTCTTGTTGTCTCTTCTCATCACATGGCTAACATATGACCACCTTCTTCTCTTGTTGTCTCTTCTCATCACATGGCCAACATATGCCCACCTTCTTCTCTTGTTGTCTCTTCTCATCACATGACCAACATATGCCCACATTCTTCTCTTGTTGTCTCTTCTCATCACATGACCAACATATGCCCACATTCTTCTCTTGTTGTCTCTTCTCATCACATGACCAACATATGCCCACCTTCTTCTCTTGTTGTCTCTTCTCATCACATGACCAACATATGCCCACCTTCTTCTCTTGTTGTCTCTTCTCATCACATGACCAACATATGCCCACCTTCTTCTCTTGTTGTCTTCTCATCACATAACCACCTTCTTCTCTTTTTTACAGTTGATATTTGTGACTACTTTTTCATTTCCCTTATTTCTATCCTAGACTTTAACTCATTTCATAATATAACAAATATTTTCTTAGATATTTGTTTTCAAATACATCCAGTTTATTATCTATATCTTTAGTTGCTTCCCATCCATCCCATGCGCCGGTAATGTTGAATAACACTTTTGATTTGAAAATCTGGAGCTGAAATTGAGAATGAATTAAATAATGTGTACATTGTTGGATTTATTGTTTGTAATGCCCTAAGTTGGTTGAAGCAAAATGAAAATTTGCGACTCCCTTGTTATATAAATTAACACCAGAAAGTCTCTTTCATATATTACTATATTCCAAGTCCGGCTTGCTGCAGGAGCTACTGAGTTTAGTGTTCTGTGCACACCATGAGCTGTGCGTTTCATCCGTTTTGATCGTGTTTCGATATTCCGATTTCTTACGATGGATGAAGATATCGTATGACGGAGAACAGATGGCTGTGTTCACTTTCTGTGCGGTTTCGCCTTATGCCTTTTGACGTGTGCTGAAACTGCTTTGATGGGGACCTCAGCTACCTTTCTTTGTTCGGGAGATGAGATATTCATTCGGATGATTCCACTGGCACGGGCGATTGAGCAATTATGGATTTTAATTCGTTTGCTGTGATACCGAGGCCTTCCATAACGGTAACCATAACCACATACAACTTTTTTCATAGCGTACAATATAACCATATTTGAGTATTTTACTAAACTGTAGCTTATTAAGCCTCGAATTAAACCAGGTGCTGGGACGGCTGCCCTTCTATCTGGTGTTCACCTGATGACTACTAAAAGAATGGATAGACCTCATCGTCATCCGTCGTTAAAGGACGTTAATTGGGCGTAGCCGCGTAGAGTTGTTGTTTATTTGCATCTTTCGGCATAGTACATCCGACTTCAGCACAGCATTTTTAGTACAGGGTTGCCTTCCCTCTTTATCTCTATTCTCTTTAAGTCATAAATACACAAAAAATGTACGTCTGTTAAAAATGAGAGAGTGACACTACTTCGCGGTTTTTCACTTACCGCTGGCTGGTTCTGGTCCCTATTAACGGCGATAACTGAGGGATTACTGTATTCCGTTAATTATTTCCACTTCGTTGAAACCTGCACAAAGGGCAGCAATCTCAACTGCAATCCACTTCTGGGGCTTTTGTTCTGAAGCCACAAGTTGAGGTCTATATATCTGCTGTCTTTATCTGGTAACTGCTGATCGATCCAAAGTACAGTGGTAGCCAAATGGCGGCCCGTGCGCCAGATCCGGCCCGGCGGTATATTTTACTTGGCCCTTGATGCGTGTGTAGAAACTACTATATTTAATTATCACCATCAAGTGCCATGCCTGCTGGAGTAGGTGATCATGTCTCTCCACAACTTTCGATCTCGACAGTTATTTATCGTTTCTGTTGTTGACCTTCTGCCAAGCCATTCTCTTAAGCTGTCTGGTATCTTTTCTCTTTGCTTCCCTCTATCTCTTTGTCCCTCAATTTTCCCAGTTGTTACAATATATTCCAGCCCTTCTCTTCTCATTACATGGCCAAACAATTATGATTGTTTATTGGATATTAGCTCTCTTTTTGCTTTGACCTGTTTTAGAACGTTTAAATTACTCTTCTTAGCTGCCCATGGTATTCTCAACATTATTCTGTAAAACCACTTTTCTAGATCCTCCATTGGTTTTCTTGTGTGTTTCCTATTGTCCATGATTCACATCCATATGATAAGACTATATTAAATATAAGAGGTAGGGTTCGATCCCAACCGACGGCTTCCGGGTTCACCCAGTCTTTAATGGGTACCGGATTTTTTTCTGGGAAAGTAAAGCGTCACGGGCGTAATACCGACCACATTACCACAAAAATCATGTGCCGAAGGTCTGTAAAATGTATGGTCACTGGCACCATATTTCCCTATACGCCACTTGGCGTGACGTGGGCACTTTACTACTTTTTTTACTTTACTTATATTAAATATATTACATTATATATACAATATATTTATATTAACTATACACACAGAAGAATGTTGAGAATACCATAGACAGCTAAGAAGAGTAATGAAGACGTTCTGAAAGAGGCCAAAGCAAAAAGAGAGCTAATTTCCAATATTAGGAAGAAACAATCATCATTTTTGGTCATGTAATGAGAAGGAAACAGCTGGAATATATTGTAACAACTGGGAAAGTTGAGGGAGGAAGAGATAGAGGGAAGCAAAGAGCTGGAAAAGATACCAGTCAGCTTAAGAGAATGGCTTGGCAGAAGGTCAACAACAGAAATGAAAAATAACTGTCGTGATCGAAAGTTGTGGAGAGACATGGTCACCTACGCCGGCAGGCCCGATACTTGATGATGATTTTAAAAATCTATAAATAAAAACCAAAGTTCCAGTTGGTTAAAAACAAACAAACAAACAAAATTATTGATGCCAACAATAATCACAGACTTTGTCTACAGTTGGCGCTGCAAAGTTGATTTTCTGTGAGTGTCACGTGACAGCCTGCAAGCATTATTATTTACGACTAAATCACATCATGTCATTGTTGATGATGCCCTAAGTCTGGCCCTCTGGGTCTGGCCTTGACTATAATCCAGTCCTCGATCAACCTTAACTCTTTCCGCACGGAAGCTTTTTATCGACGCAGCGGAAGAGATTTCAAAGACAACATTGTTCATGGTTTTAAGAGTTAATCTACATATTTATATTTATCTAACATATCACATAAAGTAAAGTACACCCGTCACGCCAAATGGCGTATAGGGAAATATGGTGTTAGTGGCCCTATATTTTACAGACCTTCAGCACATGATTTTTTTGGGGTAATGTGGTCGGTATTACGCCCGTGCTGCTTTACTTTCCCAGAAAAAAAATCCGGTACCCATTTAAGGCTGGTTGAACCCGGAAGCCGTCGGTTGGGATCGAACCTACCCCTTGTTCTTTGTAGTCCAGTTCACTAACCACTGAGCTATCGCGGTTCCCAACACATAACATATTATAGATTAATTGTTAGATAATTGAACAAGGTATTAGGTTTCACCAATACCAAGATGATACAAGACTTGTAAAAGGAATATGGTTTGATGGCGGTTCACAATAATCAAATTGAGAGTGACGCTCTGTGCGGCGAGATGTACGGAAAGTGTTAAGTGTCCACCACTGGTCTAGAGGTAAGACATCGACTTCTAAAGAATAAGGTCCCGGGTTTGATTCTCCGCCACAGATGATGACAATGTGTCACATCTGTGTAGTTCGTGCTCTGTGTTAGAATCTCTGTGTGTTAGAATCTCTGTGTGTTAGAATCTCTGTGTGTTAGAATCTCTGTGTGTTAGAATCTCTGTGTTAGAATCTCTGTGTGTTAGAATCTCTGTGTGTTAGAATCTCTGTGTTAGAATCTCTGTGTTAGAATCTCTGTGTGTTAGAATCTCTGTGTGTTAGAATCTCTGTGTTAGAATCTCTGTGTGTTAGAATCTCTGTGTGTTAGAATCTCTGTGTTAGAATCTCTGTGTTAGAATCTCTGTGTGTTAGAATCTCTGTGTATTAGAATCTCTGTGTTAGAATCTCTGTGTTAGAATCTCTGTGTGTTAGAATCTCTGTGTGTTAGAATCTCTGTGTTAGAATCTCTGTGTGTTAGAATCTCTGTGTGTTAGAATCTCTGTGTTAGAATCTCTGTGTTAGAATCTCTGTGTTTTAGAATCTCTGTGTGTTAGAATCTCTGTGTGTTAGAATCTCTGTGTTTGAATCTCTGTGTTGCAATCTCTGTGTTAGAATCTCTGTGTTAGAATCTCTGTGTGTTAGAATCTCTGTGTGTTAGAATCTCTGTGTTAGAATCTCTGTGTGTTAGAATCTCTGTGTTAGAATCTCTGTGTGTTAGAATCTCTGTGTGTTAGAATCTCTGTGTTAAAATCTCTGTGTTAGAATCTCTGTGTGTTAGAATCTCTGTGTGTTAGAATCTCTGTGTTAGAATCTCTGTGTTAGAATCTCTGTGTTAAAATCTCTGTGTTAGAATCTCTGTGTTAGAATCTCTGTGTGTTAGAATCTCTGTGTTAGAATCTTTGTGTGTTAGAATCTCTGTGTGTTAGAATATCTGTGTTAGAATCTCTGTGTTAGAATTTCTGTGTGTCAGAATCTCTGTGTTAGAAACTCTGTGTTAGAATCTATGTGTGTTAGTAAAGAGAATGAAATGCTAATGAACGTTCTCTTCTACCTTTCAGCTCCCTGTGGAGCATAGGTCTTCAACAAACACTTTCCAAGCCGTTCTGTTTCTTGCCATTCTTTTAAAATCATTCCATGTCTTCCCCATCATCTTCATCTCTGCTTCTATCTGTTTTCTCCAAGAATTCTTTGGTCTTCCTCTTTGTGATTTCCCCTGGGGATTCCAAAAAGGGCCTGTTGTGTAATACTCTCAGTAGGCTTCCGTAGTGTGTGTCCTATCCAGCGCCATCGCCTTCGCTAATGAACGTTACCCTAGAATTATGATGATGGTCTTGAAGAGTTATGGTTATGGTTATGGAAGGCCCCGGTATCACTGCAAACGAACTGAAATCCATAATTGCTCAACCGCCCGTGCCAGTGGAATCATCCCAATTACCATCTCATCTGCCAAAGAAAGAAAGGTAGCAGTAGTCCCTATCATAGCAGTCTCAGCACACGCCAAACGACATAAGGCGAAACCGCACAGAAAGTGAAAACAGCCATCTGTTCTCCGTCATACCATATCATCATTCATCGTAAACAATCGGAATATCGAAACATGATCAAAACGTATGAAACGCACAGAGCACTTAACTCAGTAGCTCCTGCAACAAGCCGGACTTGGAATATGAGGAAACAGCAACAAGGAACACTTTTCAGACACAGCCTTTAATAGTCCATGTCGCCTACCCACCATATTGACCGGAAGTTCACGTCCTCCTGAAAATGATGATCGTCATACTTTTTTTTTGATAATGTATAGCGCTTGATGATGTTAGGACATCGTTTTTGACTCCAAAGCCAAGCATATGAAACACAGGTCTAGACGAGTGAGAAACACAAACACGTAATACATGTATTTCAGAATTGAGCAAACGTACAAATTGATCAACAAGACAACTACCATATCAATAATAAACATCTGTATAGGGGGCACATTTCTATTGAGTCGCCCCGGGGGGTATAATTCAAACTTTTACTACGCCCCCGATCTGACAAAAGGTTTCTACATAAAAATAGCGCGGGAATTGAAGTTCAGTATTGACGGCAGGAAGTGACGCGTCATGCTTGGCCAGGTTTTGTTGCGGCATGACGGGACTAGAGAGAATCGAGAGCTCGTTAAAACAGAGTGCCGGCGAGCTAACGAACTCTGCGGATTAAGAATTATTGTTTTGCATGGTGATGTGGGAGGAATTGGGGGAGGGGGGGGGTGGATGTTAGGCGGGGAAAAAATTTAAAAAAATAGCGGTGACACCTCCTAGGTAGATTATCTACAGAAAACTAGATTGTTGTGTAGAATTAAAGTAGATCTTTCAGTTTCCCATCACAGTTGTTTGTTTCCATCACAAAGTGGCGTTTTCGTTCAAATCTTGGACAGTTTGCATCATTCATAGATGAAGATGTTAAGAGTCTTGTACATTTCCTTCATTCTTCAAATCGATAGTTTATCAGAAGTGGTTTTAGTTCGCGACTCTGCACACAACAAGTGTTACATTTTAAACAAAAGTTAATATTTATGTACAAATGATATTTCTTCTTTTTCTTCTGCGATCATGGCTCATTCTCTCTCTCTCTCTCTCTCTCTCTCTCTCTCTGCGATCAAGACTCAATCAGAGTCCAGACTCTCATGAAGTTAGCTGTCTGTTTAAGCGAATCGATTGCCCCATATAGTTTCTCTTCCAGGGAGGTGGGCGTGGACCACATTGCTCTTCTCAGGTCTGTGTGCTGGGGGCAATCCTGTAGAACATGTTTTGTAGTCATATTGTCCAGTGTACAGTGGCATAGGCTGGTTGTACCTATTTTGAGTTGGGTGAACTGGCACTCATTCTATTGTGGCCAGTGCGTAGGCGAAGTATGATAACTTGATCCCTCCTTGATAGTTGCTGGTATCCGTCCCTCTCGTTATGCTTTGTGTGTTCTCGTTTCCATTTTGCATGGAGCTGACCTCTGAGGATGGATTTGGCTTCATCATAACTGAGCGGATTGTTCTCTTGTGGTAATCTCCCTCCCTCTTTAGCTAATTTATCTGCGCGTTCGTTCCCGTGTATATTACAGTGTGATGGTATCCACTGAATGACTACTCTCTGGAAGTTATTGCATAGTTGATCCAGGGTTGTTCTCAAGTCATCTAGTTCATTGTTCTTGGGGCGTTTTAGAGCTGATAATACTGACAGTGCATCAGTCAGAATCACCAATTTATTGTGCATGTTATTTTTGTGTTGAGTAGCCAGTGTTGCAGCATCTCTGATGGCCTCAGTTTTTGCTTTAAAGTTGTTTGAGAATGTTCCAGTAGCTATTGGCTTGGTGATCTCGTCCTGATTATTCAGCGTCAAGAACACACCTCCCCCTCCATTTTGGTGGCATTTGTAGCAGAGCCATCTGTGTATATGTGGGACCAGGAGTCCTGTGGGTAGGTATCGTGTATGTGTTTTTCTTCTACGTGTTTTCTTTCTGTGTCTGTTTGGGTGCCTTTTTTCATGGTTCCTGTTATATTTTCCTTAAGTTCTGGTATTTTATGTTTTCCATGAGGAGACATATCAGATGGGCCAAGGGTTTCGATATTGTTTGGGGAAGTACTAGGTCTCCAGTAGTTAGTTCATTGGCAATTGCAGCGAAGTTGCTCCTCTTTAGTCGTACAATTCTGGAACCAGTTATTCTTTGGTGCATGGGGTGGCTAAGGAGCCTTCTATATTTCTCCGCTTGCTGCAATACTTTAGTGACCCGTCTGTCATCTAAGGGTTGTAAACCTGTTACTGTTTCTAGAGTCTTGATAGGTGTAGATTTCATAGCACCAATGATGATACGTGCAGCTTTGTTCTGTGTTCTGTTAATTTTGCTAAGGTGTGATTTGGAAGCCATAGCCCAGGCTGTGACTCCATACTCTAGAGCTGGTCTGACTCTTCCTACGTATAATCTGTTCAAAATATTACTGTCTGCTCCCCAGTCCGTTCCTGCCAATTTGTTCATAATATTTGTTCGTTTTCTGGCTTTTTTTCCTTGCTCTGTCTATCTGATTTTTTCAAGCCATTCTGCGATTCATGGTGACGCCAAGATAAATTGGATTTTGGTCAATTGCGAGTGTATGGTCTTTTATCTTCAAGTTTGCAGAGAGTGTGTTTCTTGATAGGCTGAAAATTGTATATGTAGTTTTTTTTCCGTTGATTGGTAAGAACCAGGTGTTCGTCCATTTTTCAAGTTCACCTAGGGCATCTTACATCCTGGATCCAGCCACCGACATACTTTCCTCGTGAGCCCATAACGCCAGATCATCTACGTATATTGCATGTGTATTCTGGGAGGAATGTTCTTTACGATGTCATTTATGAAAATTAAAAACAGTGTTGGGGACAAGACTCCGCCTTGTGGGACACCTTGTTCGATAGAGACATTCTTACTTAGCTGACCTTGAACTTGTACTCTGACCGTTCTATCCTGAAGGTATTGAGAGACCCAATTGAATAAACGACCCTGGATGCCAAGTCTAAAAAGCTTGTTCTTTAAACCCTCTCGCCAATCCCTATCAAAAGCCTTCTCCATGTCGACCCACACTACCAGTGTGTGTTTCTTTTCTTGTAGAGCATCCTCTATTTCCTGTGCAATGTAGCTGACCAGGTCTTCAGTTGATCTGTGATGACGGAAGCCACTTTGTTGTGGTACGATTTGTTGTTTTGTCTCCAAATGCCACACAGTCTTCTGTTAACTAGCCTTTCCATTAGTTTACTCAGGCAGCTCAGTAGGCTAATTGGTCTATAGCTACTTGGGTCTAGTGGGTCTTTTTCACGCTTGAGGATGGGCACCATAATAGCTTATTTCCAGATTGCCGGCACATGACCTCTCTTCCAGCTAGCATTTATTATCCTTAGAAGCTGGCTCTTGGCTTTCTGTCCCAGATTTAGGAGCATTTCGTTGGAGATTCCATCTTTACCAGGGGAACTTTTGAGCTTCAATCCTTTGAGGGCAACATCTAATTCAGTTGGGGTAAAGATGGTCGTCTGATGCTCTTCTGGTGCTAAAGGCATGTGTTTTGCATCTTGGTTTTCCTGTCTGCAGCTTTCTGTTTGTCTATTGGAATGTTTATTCTACTAATGTTTTTGTAAGTCTCTATCAGTAGATTTGCTGCCCTTTTGCCTGTGAGGATGTTCTGATTGTGTGTTAATGATATTGGAAGTCAGCAGTTGTTCTCGTCGCTCAGAGGTCGTATTCACAAACTTTTGACTTGACAATGAAGAACAATGAGGTGAGTACAACCTGTTATCATCGGCGAACTTTGCTAACTGGATCGGTTGATTAGCTCAGACGCAGAAAATTACACCGTAGAACCGAAGCTAATCAGTTCCTAATGCAACTTCTGCAACGGTCCAGCCGACAGGAATGACGTCATTCAGACTAGAACTCCGGGACTCTCTTATGAGGTCAGCTTATGTCTGTTTAAGTGATTCGGTTGCCCCGTATAGATTCTCTTCCAGGAAGGTGGGTGTGGACCACATTGTCCTTCTCACGTCTGTGTACTGAGGGTAATCCTGTAGAACATGTTTTGTTGTCATGTTATCCAGGGTACAGTGGCACTGGCTGGTAGTTCCTATTTTGAATTTAGTGAACATGTGATTTCTCATTCTGTTGTGGCCAGTGCGTAGGCGAAGTATGATGACTTGATTTTCCTTGATAGTTGGAGGTATCCGTCCCTCTCGTTATACTTTGGGTGTCCTTCTTTCTATTTTTCATGGCACTGGCCTTTGATGATGGATTGGTTTTATAAATGATATTTTAGGAGATTCTCGTAACAAAAAGATCAAAGATTTGCAGATCTGAGAGTTTCTAGCTGTGACATATTCAATTTTTAACCAAACAAGTTTTTCTTTTTTTCCTTTAAGATACAACTTCTTCTACTTGCTTTGAATGTTTAACAGAAGAAAGTTGTGCCTCTTATCTTCCAGGAAAACATGAGCCAATGAACTAAAGTATTATAGCTTGTTTCATAAGTTATGCCCAACTTTAAAAATCGATATCTTTTTAATCTCTTTTTGTAATTTTTTCAAAATTTGCATGTAAAGTTATAATGATTAGAACCCAACAGGGAATTAATTTCATTTAAAAAAACATTTGGTTATTATTGTTGCTTATTTGATTTATATAAATTTATAACGACCACTGATGTAGTCAAAACTTAGTGTTTACAGTATTTTAATTTAAAAATAGCGAGTCAAAATCCTTACACACATTTTTGCACGCTTTCCGCATGAGCTGTCTGACACAAATAGACACTTGTAGTAAACACGAGACATTGTGTGTTCCATTTCCGTTAATTCAGCGGCGTAACGTGGAACAATAACATTTATCATGAGTCTTAAAATGAAATTCTGCAGTTTACAAAACATCGCAATAAAAATGTATGACTATTTTTGCAAAGAGGCTAAACGAGGAAGATTATTTCATTCTTTAGAAAACCCAGAGAATAGGACAAGACACATTTTGGATTTATCTAAACGGTCATTTAATCGCTGGATTCAAGCACGTGACCGTCAATGTTCCAAATATACAAAATCACAAGGAAGAGCAAAAATGTTGGATAATTTCGACAGTGAACTTATTAGAAGTGAAATTCGCAAAATGTTGGGTATGAATGAAACTGTTACAATAAGAAATTAAAAGTATCGCTGAAAAAGAACAACAGTATTGAAATATCAAAGTCTACATTATGGAGGAATGTGAGAGCTGCAGGCTTTACATTCAGAAGTATTCAATGGACGAAACATCATCTGTGAGAAGCCACATATAGTAGTCATGAGAAGCAAGTACTTACGTGAAGTAAAAAAGTGCGCAAGCAAGGTTATGATATTGTGTACTTGGATGAAACATGGATCAATGCTACAACACACTAACCAAAGGGAATGGCAGTCATCAGATGGAAAGATTAAGAGATTAATACCTAGCAGCAAAGGACAGCGCTTGATAATTGCTCATGCAGGTAGTCGACAACATGGACTAATACAGAATGCAGAGCTCATTTTTCTTTCAAAATCCATAGACAATCGGGATTATCACTCTGAGATGAATGATCACATATTTAGACATTGGATTGAAAATTCTGTTCTCCCACCACTAGATCGACCATCTTGCCTACTAATGGACAATGCAGCGTACCACAACATTGTTGCACTTGAAGATAAAGTCCCGACGTCATCCAGTACAAAAGATGCTATTAAGATATGGCTCACAAAGGAGCACATACAATTTAATAACATGTACTTAAAACCTGAATTATTATCTCTAGTAAAGCAAAAACAGAGGACAAAGATTTTTCAAATAGATAAGATTATCCAAGAGCACGGTCATATAAGTTTGAGGCTGCCACCATACCATGCTCATTTAAATCCAATAGAATCTGGGCAAAATTAAAAGGACAAGTGGCAGATGAAAATACAACATTCAAAATATGCGATGTAAGACTCTCGCTTTATTAAATATAGACAAAGATTATTGGGCTAAATGTGAAGACCACGTCTTAAAACAGGAAGAGGAATATTGGAAAAATGATGGTTTGTGGAATGTTCAACCCCAAACAGTTATTAATCTTTTAGACTCGTCTGATTCAGAATGAAAGTATATAGCCCCCACAATGTTGGCCCTTATATTACCTTAAATTATTTCAACAAACGGTCCTTTTCAGGACCACACAACTATGAAAATTGGACATACAGGTATACCTTGATATTATTATCGTCCGTCCTCGAACTGAGCAGACAATAATTCTCCTGGTGTTTTGTTTTATCCAGTTATTTCCCCATTACGGCCACGCCTTTACCTAGTGAAAATTAATCGTAGACCAGCAACTACGGTAATTTCTATTCTTTAGGGCTTCACAATTTACAATTTTGACAAACATCAAAGAAATATCGCCGCTTTAAGAAAACTGCAGCTGCAAGATATTTGTTAAATATACATTTAAAGGTCTTTTGCATTCTAATAACATTTGGAAAATTTCAAAAGTATTTAACAAACGGTTAGAGAGTAATAGCGTTTTGAAGTTGGGCAAATGTTTTGAAACGAGCTAGTGACAAGCTTCTGTGTCCATTCATCCTGGTGGGGTTTTTTTTGTTTTTTTTTTGGTCCCTTATATTGCGACAGTTCAGTGTCCTGTGAAATCGAGCTGGGTAGATCTTGAACCCCAGTCGTGTCATTGGTTGGAACAACTTCTCTATAATCTAGTTCATGATGGACAAGAATTTGCCTGTCTTAGCAGGTAATGTAAAACAAGGTCTTCATTAAAGGATGATTGATCAGAATAGAAGGGTGGAAATGGTAGGTCAAAATCACTAGCATAGAATTATGGAAATGTAGCAGTCAAATACCAGTGGATAAAGAGATACAACGAAGACGATGGCGCTGGATAGGACACACATTGAGGAAGCCAACAGAGAGTATTACACAACAGGCCCTTTTTGGAATTCCCAGGGAAAAGACAAAGAAGAAGACCAAGATATTCTTTGAGAAGACAGATGGAAGCAGAGATGAAGATGATGGGGAAGACATGGAATGATTTTAAAAGATTGGCAAGAAACCGAACGGCTTGGAATGTGTTAGTTGAAGACCTATGCTCCACAGGGAGTTGAAAGGAAGAAGAAGACTTGGAAACGTGAAATAAATCATAGATCAAAGGAATGCAAATTATCTCTCTCCTCGACGATGAAAAGTAAATGAGGAAAAGAAGAAGAAGAGGGGAGGCTTGTACTCCTCTGCGGCACTTGGTCTGTCTTTAGTCAGCAACTCATAACTGGTTGGTTGCATCAGCGGCAGCAACAGATGATCACGCTCCTACTTAAAGTCACGTGATAGACCTTGATGCAGACTAGCCAGTCTGAGCATGGATGTAGGGGAGGTAATCACGCATTATGTGCTAAAATAGGACACTTTGGGTGCGCAGACACACATATCAGGCAGTGATGTAAATAGTAACACAGCCCATCTAAGTACACTTTGGGTGCGCAGCCACACA
>JAVIAB010000102.1:36239276-36336776 GCA_032433765.1 Megaustenia siamemsis | reverse complement strand
ACCGACCGTAAGATTAGCGTACGGCCGGTCTAAAGTCTAGGGATATACGATGAACCATTATGATGACGTAGCACACAAAAAAAAGTCGTACACACAATTTCGCTCCCTCTCGATTTTTTATTACTCTAATAAAAGCAGCCTAGGACGAACAAAACACTGTGCACATTCCGTAAAGAGATAAAACTGCAGCTGACGAAGTAGTTTACATTGATAAGTAATATGTAAATAACTTGCGTCAAGGAATTCCAACAACGGCCATGAACAGCACCAATGTGACGTAAAGCGCAGATCAAGAATGACATTGGATGTTCGCATTCACAACACTTGATTTGTCAAAACTGGACTGTTGGCAGCGTACAGCATCGCTTTAGCGGCGCAGATGGAATAAGAAGATCATCACTTTTATTTTAACGCAGAAAAGTACAACGGAGAACCGAAATTAATCAGATTCCGAATGCACTTACTCAGCGATCAAGAGAACGTGACCTAGATCCCACCATCTTTACAATGGAAGATCAATGTTACTCTATAGTCCCAATGTTACTCTGTAGTCCCACTGTTACTGTATAGTCTTAATGTTACTCTATACTCCCAATATTACTCTATGGTCCCGATGTTACTCCATAGTCCCAATGTTACTCTGTAGTCCCAATGTTACTGTATGGTCCCAATATTACTATATAATCCCAATATTAATCTATAGTCCCAATATTACTATGTAGTCTCAATATTACTCTGTAGTCCCAATATTACTCTATAGTTCCAATGCTACTCTGTAGCCCCAATATTACTCTATAATCCCAATATTAATCTATAGTCCCAATATTACTCTGTAGTCCCAATATTACTCTGTAGTCCCAATATTACTCTGTAGCCCCAATATTACTCTATAATCCCAATATTAATCTATAGTCCCAATATTGCTCTGTAGTCCCAATATTACTCTGTAGCCCCAATATTACTCTATAATCCCAATATTAATCTATAGTCCCAATATTACTCTGTAGTCCCAATATTACTCTGTAGTCCCAATATTACTCTATAATCCCAATATTAATCTATAGTCCCAATATTACTCTGTAGTCCCAATATTACTCTGTAGTCCCAATATTACTCTATAGCCCCAATATCACTCTATAGTCCCAATATTACTCTATAGTCCCAATATCACTCTATAGCCCCAATATTACTCTATAGTCCCAATATCACTCTATAGTCCCAATATCGCTCGCTCGCTCGCTTTCGTCAGCTTTGACCACTGACGAAGTCCCACCCACTCAATTTTGTGGGACTGAATTTTGCGTGTAAAGTCTGTTTTATCCCATTACAGGATGCCCCTCGCCATGCAGGCAGATTTACTCCGACTTCAGAGGTACTAATTTTTAGGGAATTAGTAAAACCCAGGTGTCCTCGCCAGGGTACGAACCCCGGCTGTTGCCGTGGTAAGCCAACCGCCTATAGATTGCGCTAACCGGACACCCTATAGTCCCAATATTACTCTATAGTCCCAATGCTATTCTATAGTCCCAATATTACTCTATAATACTAATGTTACTCTGTAGTCCCAATATTACTCTATAGTCCCGATATTACTCTATAGTCCCAATATTATTCCGTAGCCCCAATGTTACTCTATAGTCCCAATATTACTCTATAGTCCTAATATTACTATATAGTCCCAATATTACTCTATAGTCCCAATATTACTCTATAGTCCCAATATTATTCCGTAGCCCCAATGTTACTCTATAGTCCCAATATTACTCTATAGTCCCAATATTACTCTATAGTCCCAATATTACTATATAGTCCTAATATTACTATATAGTCCCAATGTTACTCTATAGTCCCAATATTACTCTATAGTCCCAATAATACTCTATAGTCCCAATATTACTCTATAGTCCCAATGTTTTCCTGTAGTTCCATTTTGGCCAGATTTCCTTCTTAATCCTTGCAAATTCTTTTTTCGTTTGGCTGTGACTTTTGTACGTGCGGTCTATCGTCACTGGCTAAAGTTCTCCAGACGTTTCAATAGAATCCATATTGGGAAGTGCTGACTGTTCGACTGTAATGGAGCTGATAATGTGGGACAGAATCGAACAAAGCCACTGAATTCGAAATCTTTTGCCATGTTGATTGGTTTTCAAGAGTCAAGATGATTTATTTGACAGCGGTGTTTGGTAACTTGAGAACTCTTTTGCGGGTGAAGATCGTTAGTCTATCCCCCCCCCCCCCCCCCCCCCCCCCGTTCAGCCTCCTTCGTGGTCTCATACTGTTGTATGACATGTGACAGTGGTTCACTTTTGTGAGTGTTTCTGTATTTATATTTATGGTGAACGGGGAAATAATTTACAGAGCAGCGGTAAAGCTGGCAGCAAGGAGCATGTAGTGGGGTGTGTGACGTACACTCCTACAAGGTAAGGTGACAGCTTTACAGAAAAGGAACACAACAAAATACTAACGTTTCGGCCAACATGCGGTCTTATTCAGGGAACTAATACAGCGATAACAAACGATGATCTGTGCCTCATCGTTTGTTATCGTTGTCCTCGCTCTCTGAAGAAGGTCGTATGTTGGCCGAAACGTTAGTATTTGTTGTGTTCTTTGTTTGTGAAGCTATAACCATACCTTGTAGGTGTGTATGCTACACACACTGCTGGTTCCTATTTATATTTAGAAGAAAGAAAGAAAGAAAGAAAGAAAGAAAGAAAGAAAGAAAGAAAGAAAGAAAGACGTAATAGAAAAGATGGAGAGGTACTTGCCAAACATTTTGTTCAATGTTATCACGGACATATTTCTGGGTAGCATGACCAGCACTACGTCAAGCCGGTTACCTTTCACAGTAAATATCTTCGGCCCACACTTATGGTAGGGAGCCGTGGTAGAACAGCTGCTAGTGAACTAGGCTCCTGTGGATGGGTTTGAGCCTTATCGACAGCTTTTAGGTTCACCCAGCCTTCAACGCTCTGGTCATTTTTTTCTAGAAAATAAAACCAGCACGAGCGTAATGCTGACCACGGTTGCTACAAACTGACAGATGGCTATTCTTCTTTATTGATTGACACTGATACCATTTTCCCTGTACTCTCGATGCCGTGCTGATGCTCTTTGTTGTGTTTTTTCTTTCTGCTTTTAGGTCGGACGGTCAAGGGATATATTCCTTCCTTTTTTCTTTCTTTCTTTCTTTCATTCTTTCTTTCTTTCATTTCTTCATTTCCTCTTCCTTCTCTTCTTCTTTTCTCTTCTTCTTTTCTCCCCTCTTTCTTCCTTTCTCTTCCTTCGTTCCTTCTTTCTTCCTTTATATTCGTCCTGCCCTCTTTCTTTCTCTTCCTTCTCTTCTGTTTTCCTTCCTTCCTTTCTTCCCTCTTTTTCTTTCTATTCCTTCTCTTCTTCCTTCCTTCTTTTCCTTCTCTTCTTCTTTCTTTTCCTTCTCTTCTTCTTTCTTTTCCTTCTCTTCTTCTTTCTTTTCCTTCTCTTCTTCTTTCCTTCCTTCCCTCTTTCTTTCTTTCTCTTCCTTGTCTTCTTATTTCCTTCCTTCCTTCCCTCTTTCTTTTTCTCCTTCCTTCCTTTCCACTTTCTTTCTCTCCCTCCTCTTTTTCTTTACGTTTACGTCACGCGGGGTGGGGGGGGGGGCGCGCTAGCTAGTCCACAGGTACGACGCCGGCTTCAGGACAGGAAGGACCCAGGTTCAAAACCCACCAGAAGCGGTGACGTGATTTAAAAAAAAAACAGGAGAAATTAATCCGTGGTTTCTTTATGACGTTACCTCCCCTGATCTCTTGGCTAGTTAGATCTGATGTCTAGCCCTCTCGGATAACGGCAATAAACAGGAGGTCCCGTGTGCACTCGCGCACGTTAAAGAACTTTTGGCAGTTAAAATCTAAAAGGGTAGGCCACAAATATTGGCCGATTCCTGGGCTAAATTATCAACAAAAACCTGCCCGCACCGTGGACCTCGGACCGTGCTACGGAGTTCGTGCACATGGGTCAGGATTCGCCTTGGACTTTCTCGAGATTCTCGAGGGGGTTATCCGAGCACCTATGGGTTCGTCCGGGGTGCAGGATGATGAATCCAACAATAACAGGAGCAACAAACGCCACGTCCGGTGGCTACTCTCTGCTTTCCTGTATCTCTGTAACCAAGTCAGCGATGAAACTGTAAATGGGTACTGCTTAGGTACAATAGTAATGCTGCTCTATACAAAATATAATCTAATACAAAATGGAGCCTCGGTGGCTGAGTGCTCGCTTCCTGACCAGGAAAGTCCGGGTTCGATCCGCAGCAGTGGCGGATTTTTTTTTTCGGAATGACGAGGCTCCGGGGCCTTCCAGCCTCTAAAAAAAAAATGGGTACTATAAATTTTTCTGGGAAGTAAAGGCGGCCTGGCGTGATACCGACCACATCACCCAAAAATGTGCCATGGTCATAGAAAAATATGGTCTCTAACACCATATTCCTCATAAGCCTAGCTAGGGGAGGGAACCTTTACTTTTTAAAATACAAAATAGATTACTATTCATCTTTATCACATTTTCTTCCTTGTTTACTTGTCAGCGTCGAGGAGATTTATAATCTGCGGTCTTATGCTCTTCTGTTGATGTTATGTTCTCATCATTTTCATGGTCGGCCCTTAAGTCCGGTGTTCTCGTGACGTTTATTGAAGGCTCGTTGTGTTGTGTTTTTTTAAAAATATCTTTCTACCTTATCTCGTGATCAAACCATTTTATGTTTTTTTTTTTAATGTATTCAACTATGGGAATTATTCGTCACTTCTGATCTTATCTCTCATGCTGTTTCCTGGCATGCGTCTAACACATTCCAATTTGGTTGTATAGGGTCCAGGTCTGACATTGGTAGCACAACGTTGGAATGAAGATTGTATTGTAGATTGCCCGTTTTGCCTCTAGAGTTGTTATTTCCTTGTTGGACAATAGTGGTGATAGCTGTCCAATGATTTGACAAGCTTTGTTGCATCTTGAGTCTAGGGTCCAGGTCTGACATTGGTAGCACAACGTTGGAATGAAGATTGTATTGTAGATTGCCCGTTTTGCCTCTAGAGTTGTTATTTCCTTGTTGGGTAATAGTAATGTCCTCTGTCGATGACTTGATAAACTAGATGTTGATGTTGACGTAATGACACAAGTTGATGCGGGCAGGTTGCCCTTTGACTCAAAGATGTGGCGGGTCGTAATGGCTTTCTTGACATTCCCGGCTCTTACTGGAGAAGATGGAGTTCGTCTATCCCAGGCGATGCTGGGAAACTACTAGTTCAGCCCAGATATACTGCAATACTGGGTCTTCTATACAGTAAACGCCATCACTACAGAGAACACGGCGATCCTAGCTTCTGTTAGCCAGCTTGTTTTGACGCAGACTGTTACCAGGGGAGACCACGAGGAGGTAGAACTGCTAGGTCTTGGTCAGCTGATGGTGCGCCGACCCTGCTATTGCGACCCCAGGTCGCAGGAACTTCTGCTCTCCCTGACAAGCTAGATAAATGTGGGATAAAACGTTCAACGCATCAAAAAGACTAAAACTATGATCATAAACAATTAAAATTCTCAAGATCTACAAATAAATATCACAGTTGAAGGAACACATCTGGAGACAGTTCAGAGCTACAACTACCTGGGACATACTATATCGATGATAGAAAATGTAAAATTGAAAGAGACAAAAGAATAGGTATGGCAAAAAGTAATTTTAATGTCATGAAGAATATACTAACAACAAAATAAATAACACCAGGGCTAAAACAAAGAATAGACAAATGTTACATCTTCTCAATATTCCTGTATGGTGCAGAAATATTAACATTAGACAAGAAAACAGAACAGAAAATTGAAGCCTTTGAAATGTAGATTTATAGAAGAATATGTAGAATTGTATGGAAAGAAAAGAGAACAAACGATGAAGTTTTAAAACAACTAAAAATGAAAAGTGAACTACTAAACACAATTCAAACAAGACAAATGCGATTTTTGAGCCATGTTAAAAGACACAACAGCCTACTAAAAGTAATCCTGGAGGAGAAAATACAAGGTAAAAGAGGTAGAGACAGACCAAGACTAACATGGACGAGCAACATCAAAAGATGGACAAGTCAGCCTATGACAATCTGCACCATCAAAGCAAAAGACAGAGTGGAATGGCGCTCCATGATAGCCAACCTTCGTTGCGGAGACGGCACTCAATGATGATAACGTTCAAAGAAGGAAATCAAACTTGGTTCTAAAATATGCAGTGACAATGTCGAATGTGCAAGGCCGAAGAGGCTAAAATTCCCCAGCTTGTATGTAAAGTAAGATACAACATTATAAACATCCTTTCACGCCGAACAAAGAAAAGGAAGAAGAATACTTGATAACATTAGCGATAACTTGTAAACCTGCCAATGATAACAAACAATATTAACTTGTCAATACAAATTACCTCCCCTACCTTTTCCATGGAAACGGTTGACGTCAGTACTTTTGGGGTCAACCACCATGCATGTCCACTTTTTTTTTTTTTGTTATTTATTTCTGTTTTCTTTGCCACACACCCATAACGGAAGGTAACCAAACCCACGACCCGATTCAAATCTTTGTTTTGTGTCTATTTTAGTTCTTTTTTTCCCCCCGCCGTGTCCTAGTACATCTAAAAAAAATTTATGAAAGTTGGAGGTCATGTCTACTTCCTGTCTATAAAAGAAAAGAGAACTAAATATTAGTCCCTAAGTCGCGTCGACTTTCTGTTATGTAGACTAAAAGTAGAAGTATTGAAACTATAAAAATAGTTCCAAGTTGAATAAGATTTATTTTTACGATGTTCAAATTCGTATCGTATTTTTCTTCTGCGCCTTATTCTTCTTCATGTTCATTTTTTCTTCGTCTTTTTTACAGTACAAGTATTTCTGCATTTTTTAATTTATTTGTGTGTGTGTTTTTGTGCATCTCTTCTTCTTTGCATTTCTTCTTTCTTTCTTTTTTTGACATTTCTCTTCTTTTTTACATCTCTTCATCATTTAGCATCTCTTCTTTATGTATTCTATTTTTTCCCCTACTTGTTTACATTTCTTCTTCTTTTTGAATCTTTCATTCTTTTTGTACTTTTTCCTTCTTTGTCTTTTTTTTTTCTTTTTGCTTTTGTTCTCGTTATTGCTGTTATTATTATTATTATTACCACCATCATTATTATTCAACCGACGGCTTCCGGGTTCACCCAGCCATAAATGGGTACTGGATTTTTTTCTGGGAAAGTAAAGCGGCTCGGGCGTAATACCGACCACATTACCCCAAAAATCATGTGCCGAAGGTCTGTAAAATTGATGGTCACTAATATCATATTCCCTATACGCCACTTGGTGTGACGGGGGTACTTTACTTTACTTTACTTTACATCATTATTATTGTCATTACGATATCATTATTTTCATTAAGATTACAACTATCATTACTAACATCATCATAATTATCCTTACTATCATTGCTATGATTATCACTATTATATAATTACTATTATCATCATAATTATCCTTACTATCATTGCTATTATTATCTCTATTATATCGTTACTATTATCATTATTGTAGCATTAATATATTAATAATTATTATATTGTATCATTATTATATCATTACTATTATATTATATCATGTATTATATCACTATTATTATTAAAGCAAGCCCTCGTGTGGGAGACAACAGGTAAGAGGAAAAGAGGAAGACCCAGAGAGACACTGAGAAGAACATGGATGAGAGACGCAAGAGCAGCAGGAATCGGCTCCCTCAATGAGATAGAGCTGCTTGCACAGAACAGAGACAAATGGCGAGATTTGATAAAATATCTTTAAAAGAATTGAAAACTAGAACAAAAATTCAGATAAGAGAAGGAGTATCTTGGTCTACGTCCTATGAGCCGGCTACGGCTCGAAAGGTCAATAGATAGATTATATCACTACTATTATTTTCATTATATCATTATCATTATTCGCATCGTTTTTATTATCATTATTACATCATTAATAGTATTATCATTGTTATCGTTATTACTATTATCATTGTTATTTTTATTATCAGTATTATTGTCATTGTTATTATTTATAAAATTAGTATTATTGTTATTATAATTATTATTGTAATTGTTATAATTATCATTACTATAGCATAAAATTATCATTTCCTTCAACGTGTGCAGCGTTTACACGTTGTTTTATTTTTTTCTGACTTTCACCTGGTGCCTACTAAAATAATTAAAAGTCCCCTTCGTCACCCGTCCTCAAAATGACGCTATTTGGGCGCAGATACGTCGTGGTGTTGTTTATTTGTGCTTTGTTTTTATTTTTTTCCTTTTTTCTTTCCTTTCTCCGTGTGTTCTCTTTTTCTATGAATCTGTCTGCTTCTTGTTTGAGTTGGACCTTTAGAGTGTGTTTCCAAAGATTGCGGTCTGCAGCTATTTCTTCCCAGGATGCAGAGTTTATGTTCAGAGTCTTCATGTCACGTTTACACACATCTATAAATCAGAGTTTTGGGCGCCCACTAGTTCTTTTGCCATCTGCTAGTTGTCCATAAAGTATATCTTTTGGTATGCGACCATCTCTCATACAGTGTAGGTGACCAAGGCAATATAACCTATGTTGTTTGAGCAACGTGTAGATGTTCGGGAGGCCTGTGCGGTAATGACAACCACGTTTGTTACTTTAGTTTCTTGGTTGTTTGGTTTCACTTGTGTGGCAGGTGTGGGTGGTGTGGCAGGTGTGGGTGGTGTGGGTGGTAACATGTCGACACCAAAATGGCGATTCTGGCGTGTCCTCTCCAGGGAGTAAACTTGAGCAGAAAAAGAAAGAGACAAGTTGTTGCCCAAGCAACATATTTCTTCTATCTAGGCAGCCGAGCGGTCCAAAGTTGTATTGAGTGCCTGTACTGTTAAGTCTATTTTGGTGTTTTTATTCATTCCTTGGGTCTCGTCTCCACATCAAAGGCTGGCAACCATGGAGCGTCATTCCTTGGGTCCAGTCACAACATCGAAGGTTGGCAACCATGGAGCGTCATTCCTTGGCTCCAGACAACACATCGAAGATTGGCAACCATGGAGCGTCATTCCTTGGGTCCAGTCACCACATCGAAGGTTGGCAACCATGGAGCGTCATTCCTTGGGTCCAGTCACCACATCGAAAGCTGGCAACCATGGAGCGTCATTCCTTGAGTCCCGTCACTACATCGAAGGCTGGCAACCATGGAGCGTCATTCCTTGAGTATCGTCGCAACATCAAAGGTTGGCAACCATGGAGCGTCATTCCTTGGCTCCAGGCACAACATTGAAGGTTGGCAACCATGGAGCGTCATTCCTTGGGTCCAGTCACCACATCGAAGGTTGGCAACCATGGAGCGTCATTCCTTGGGTCCAGGCACAACATCGAAGGTTGGCAACCATGAAGCGCCATTCCTTGGGTCCAGTCACCACATCGAAGGCTGGCAACCATGGAGCGTCATTCCTTGGGTCCAGTCACCACATCGAAGATTGGCAACCATGAAGCGTCATTCCTTGGGTCCAGTCACCACATCGAAGATTGGCAACCATGAAGCGCCATTCCTTGGGTCCAGTCACCACATTGAAGATTGGCAACCATGAAGCGCCATTCCTTGGGTCCAGTCACCACATCGAAGGCTGGCAACCATGGAGCGCCATTCATTGGGTCCAGTCACCACATCGAAGATTGGCAACCATGAAGCGTCATTCCTTGGGTCCAGTCACCACATCGAAGATTGGCAACCATGAAGCGCCATTCCTTGGGTCCAGTCACCACATCGAAGGCTGGCAACCATGGAGCGCCATTCCTTGGGTCCAGTCATCACATCGAAGGTTGGCAACCATGAAGCGCCATTCCTTGGGTCCAGTCACCACATCGAAGGTTGGCAATCATGAAGCGCCATTCCTTGGGTCCAGTCATCACATCGAAGGTTGGCAACCATGAAGCGCCATTCCTTGGGTCCAGTCACCACATCGAAGGCTGACAACCATGAAGCGTCATTCCTTGGGTCCAGTCACCACATCGAAGGCTGACAACCATGAAGCGCCATTCCTTGGGTCCAGTCACCACATCGAAGGCTGACAACCATGAAGCGTCATTCCTTGGGTCCAGTCACCACATCGAAGGCTGACAACCATGAAGCGCCATTCCTTGGGTCCAGTCACCACATCGAAGGCTGACAACCATGAAGCGCCATTCTTTGAGTAACGTCTCCACATCGACGGTTGACTACCACGGAGCGCCATTATGATGTTACCAGCCCACTTTAATCTTGGTCTGTCTCGTACTTTCCCTTCCAAGATGACTTTTAGTAGGATACGATCTCTCTTCACATGTCCACAAAATGTCATTGTCTTGTTCGAACTGTGTTAAGTAGTCCCCCCCCCCCCCCCACTTTCAACTGATTCAGAACGTCCTTACTTGTCTTCTTTTCCTTCCACCCATTTCTCCCCCATTTTCCTATATTTCAAAAACTCAATCTTCTGCTCTGTTTTCATATTTAATGTCCATGTTTCTGCACCATACAGGAGTGTTGAATAAACATAGCATTTTGCTATTCGTATATTAGTTTTCTCCCGTGTGTTACCGGGGCCTCATTATGAGGGAGGTAACGAATAGTGACACTGTGACCTTCCAGGTATGTCGTAAGAGGCAACTAAGGAGGTTGATCGATGGCTTGACAAGCTGTCATTGTAAAAAGTATTGTTATGGAAACAGCGCCATAGATTTTAGAGCAGCGATCTCTGCAATATGTGTCATTTTGGCATGCAAGGTTTCTGTTTTTGATATTGTGGTTCTGCCCTATGTGCCATCTTCAGCTCGAAAGGACAATAGATAGATAGATATTAATTTTTATGCTATTTTCTTTCATGTAAATATATTTTTCATGATAAAATTACTTTTTCGCCATTCCTACTCTTTTGTTTATTTCTGTTGTACATTTTCCATCATTTGATACAATATATCCAAGATAGCTATTTTCTTGAGCTCTTTCTATGTTCTTTCCACCTACATCAATATCTTCTTGTATAATTTGTGTCTTTTCTTTGTTAATAATAATAGTTTTAGTCGTTTTAATATTTATTTCCAAACCATATTCTTTACTTATCTTCTTTATTTTGTTCAATAGTTGCGGTCATTATATTTTTCCTGCATTCGTCAACAGAATACAATCTTCATCCCAACGTTGTGCTACCAATGCCAGACCTGGACCCTAGATGCAAGAACAATAAGACAAATAACCTCTACAGAGATGAAATGTGTTAGACGAATGACAGGAAACAGTCTGAGAGATAAGATCAGAAATGAAGAACTGGGAAAAAAGCTAGGAATAGTCCCCGCCATAGAATATATAAGGAAACAACAGATAAAATGGTTTGGCCACGTGACAAGGCAGAAAGAACAAAACACAACACATCGAGCCTTCAACAAACATTGTGAGAACACCAGACCCAAGGGTCGACCACGTAAAAGATGGGTCGATGGAATATTAGAAGCACTAGGAAACATAACAGCAGCAGAGGCGAACAGAAGAGCAAAAGACCGCAAATTATATCTCCCCTCGACGCTAAAAGGCAGATGAGGAAGGAAAGCGGAAGAAGTGAACAGAATACAAACAGAGGTATGGATAGCTTGGTGTCATGGCATGGAAAACGGTCAACAGAATTGATACGATGCACTGTATATAGAAGGGAGCCGTGATAGCTCAGTGGTTAGTGAACTGGTCTACAAAGGACAAGAGGTAGGGTTCGATTCCAACCGACGGCTTCCAGGTTCACCCAGCCTTTAATGGGTACCGGATTTTTTTCCAGGAAAGTAAAGCGGCACGGGCGTAATACCGACCACATTACCCCAAAAATCATGTGCTGAAGGTCTGTAAAATTAATGGTCACTAACACCATATTTCCTATACGGCACTTGGCGGGACGGGACTCTTTACTTTTACTGTATATATAAGATTGTAGAAGGAGTTGATCGCCTACGCCAACCGGTATGGCACATGATGATGATGATGATGATATGGATAGAAGTTGCTGAAAGACATGATCACCTACACCAGCAGGCGTGACACTTGAGGATCGTACAATAACGGCGGTGCAATATTCGAACCGTCATGGCAATTCAGTATGGTCGTGCCTGGCGGAAGTTTGAGAAAGGTCAAGGTCATGTATGTATCAACATTCCTTATAGTCTCCCTTGCCGCTGCTCCCAGGCCCAGGAGTTAATACAGCAGCGCCACCAAGCGGACGTCCCCTACAATTGCTCAATCTAGCACGAAGGTCGCAGATTTGGACCCTGGTAACTAGAGCGAGACGGGAGCATGGACAAAGTACCAAGCACGTTTATAAAAAAGCTCAATAATAAATGAATAGTTTATTATATAGTCTCCTCTTGTGTACTATCATAGTTTTTACGACATATATCTGTTTCCACCGTTCAGCTCCTTGTGGAGCATAGGTCTTCAACAAACACTTTAAGCTCCCTGTGGAGCATAGGTCTTCAACAAACACTTTAAGCTCCCTGTGGAGCATAGACCTTCAACAAACACGTTCAGCTCCCTGTGGAGCATAGGCCTTCAACAAACACTTTCAGCTCCCTGTGGAGCATAGGCCTTCAACAATCACTTTCAGCTCCCTGTGGAGCATAAGCCTTCAACAAACACTTTCAGCTCCCTGTGGAGCACAGGTCTTCAACAAACACTTTCAGCTCCCTGTGGAGCATAGGCCTTCAACAAACACTTCCCAAGCCGTTCTGTTTCTTGCCATTCTTTTAAGATCGTTCCATGTCTTCCCCATTATCTTCATCTCTGCTTCCATCTGTCTTCTCCAAAAATATCGTGGTCTTCCGCTTTGTCTTTTTTTCTTGGGGGTTCCAAAAAAAGGACCTGTTGTGCAATACTCTCAGTTGGCTTCCGCAGTGTGTGCCCTATCCAGCGCCATCGTCTTCGCTTTATCTCTTTATTCACTGGTGTTTGACTGGTACATTTCCATAATTCTATGTTAGTGATATTGTCCTGCCATTTTCATCCTTTTATTCTGCGCAAGCATCCATTAATGAAAGTCTGAATCTTCGTGATTGTCAATTTTGTTGTTCTCCATGTTTCACAGCCATATAAGAGGACTGACTTAACATTTAAGTTGAACATTTTTATTTTTGTATTGGACCTAATTGTTTTGAATTTCCATATGTTTCCTAGTGAAACGAATGCACCTCTTGCATTTGATATCCTTATTTTGGTATCATTTTCTGTTCCTTCCTCTGTCTATATTACTGCCCAGATATATGTAAGATTGTACGTCTGGTAGAGGTGTTATCTAGTTGAGGTATTATCTAGTTGAGGTCTATCTAGTTGAGGTATTATCTAGTTGAGGTCTATCTAGTTGAGGTATTATCTAGTTGAGGTCTATCTAGTTGAGGTATTATCTAGTTGAGGTCTATCTAGTTGAGGTATTATCTAGTTGAGGTATTATCTAGTGAGGTCTATCTAGTTGAGGTATTATCTAGTTGAGGTATTATCTAGTTGAGGTCTATCTAGTTGAGGTATTATCTAGTTGAGGTCTATCTAGTTGAGGTATTATCTAGTTGAGGTCTATCTAGTTGAGGTATTATCTAGTTGAGGTCTATCTAGTTGAGGTATTATCTAGTTGAGGTATTATCTAGTTGAGGTATTATCTAGTTGAGGTCTATCTAGTTGAGGTATTATCTAGTTGAGGTATTATCTAGTAGAGGTATTATCTAGTTGAGGTATTATCTAGTTGAGGTATTATCTAGTAGAGGTATTATCAAGTGGAGGTATTATCTAGTTGAGGTATTATCTAGTAGAGGTATTATCTAGTTGAGGTATTATCTAGTTGAGGTATTATCTAGTTGAGGTATTATCTAGTTGAGGTATATCTAGTTGAGGTATTATCTAGTTGAGGTATTATCTAGTTGAGGTATTATCTAGTTGAGGTATTATCTAGTTGAGGTATTATCTAGTAGAGGTATTATCTCGTTTATCTAGTAGAGATATTATCTAGCAGAAGTATTATCTAATAGAAGTATTATCTAGTAGAGGTGTTATCTAGTAGAGGTATTATCAAGTAGAGGTATTATCTAGATGAGGTATTATCTAGCAGAGGTATTATCTAGTTGAGGTATTATCTTGTTGACGTATTATCTATTTGAGGTAAATTCCTCTACTAGACGTATCATCAGCATACCTTAGATTATTTATATTATGACCTCCAATTGTTATTCCAAGCATGCCCCTTAATCTTTTTTGTGACGAGCATTAACTGCTAAAGCATCATTCACACCTATTTACTTCCGCTAAAAATGCAACGTGTTGTGTGATGTCACAAATTGAAACCACTTCCATCAAATAACAAATTGAATAATGAGGGGAATGTACTAGCCTCAGGACATGGTCACCCAAGAACACTAGATTTTCAAGATTAGAACTAAAATGGCACTTTTAGATGAAGATAACCTACTGTGTGGGGTGTTTCCTGATTTTACTTTCTGCCCACCAGTAGTAAAATATGATATCTTCTCAACATTCCTGTATGGCAGAAACAAGGACATTTGATAAAGAAAAAGAAAACAGAAAAGAAAATTGAAGCCTTTGAAATGTTGATTCGTAGAAGAATAGGAAGATTTGGATGGAAAGAAAAGAAAACAAACGATGAAGTCTTAAAACTGAAAATGAAACTAGAACTACTAAACAATTCAAACAAGACAAATGAGATTTCTGGGGCATGTTAAAAGACACAACCGCCTACTAAAAGTAATATTGGAAGGGAGAATACAAGGTAAATGAGGCAGACCAAGGCTAACATGGACAAGTAACATCAAAATATGGACAAATCAGCCTATGACTATCAAAGCAAAAAACAACGGAATGGCGATCCATGGTAGCCAACCTTCGATACGAAGACGGTACACAATGAATGGCGCTCCATGGTAGCCAACAGTCGATGTGGAGACGGCACCTAATGATGATTATTTTCTCCCCGTGTACAATCTAGTACATTGTGCCGCAGGCCTTCATTTGGAAGTCTGCAATCCTTGGATAGTCAGTGTTGACGTCAAGGTTGAAAATCGAGAACTGCATGACGTCATTTTGTTACCCTGTCCTGCCATTTGATGTTCATTATGTTCCCACGTCATCACACACGGGCATTGTTGAGTCTTGTCACTAATGTGTTACTCAAGTTTCAGATCCGCAAAACGGAAGTGTGTTTAACACGCACGTTTGATACATTAGAACGTTGTTGCTAAGCTCTGGTTTCTCCATACCCGTTGTCTTAGTTTACCAAACTTGTATGTTATGTTTGAGAATTTGTATGGGAACTTTGTTAACCTCAAACGGAAGATGTACAAAAGAGGTGAGATGCAGAATGGCTCAGGCAAAAGCAGCTTTCCAAAAAAATGAGGAAGATACTATGCAATCCGGGAGCCGCGATAGCTCAGTGGTTAGTGAAGTGGACTACAAAGGACAATTGGGTAGAGTTCGATCCCAACCGACGGCTTCCGGGTTCACCCAGCCTTAAATGTGTACCGGATTTTTTTCTGGGAAAGTAAAGCAGCACGGGCGTAATACCGACCACATTACCCCAAAAAATCATGTGCTGAAGGTCTGTAAAATATAGGGTCACTAACACCATATTTCCTTATACGCCACTTGGCGTGACGGGGGTACTTTACTTTTTTTTTTTACTTTACTATGCAATCCATTTTTGACAATAGAAACAAAAAAAGAGTTCTTAAATGCTATGTAGAGCCAGTCTTAACATATGGATGTGAATCATGGACAATAGACAAGAAAATCATTGGAGTCTGTAGAAATGTGGTTTTACAGAAGAATGTTGAGAATACCACGGACAGCTAAGAAGAGTAATGAAAACGTTTGTGAAAGAGATCAAAAGAAAAAGAGAGCTAATTTCCAATACATGTATTAGGAAGAAACAATCATCATTTTTTGGTCATGTGATGACGAAGAGAACAGCTGGAATATATAGTAACAATTGGGAAAATTGAGGGACGAAGAGATAGAGGGAAGCAAAGAGAAAAAATACCAGACAGCTGAAGAGAATGGCTTGGCAGAAGGTCAACAACAGAAATGATAAATAACTGTCGAGATCGAAAGTTGTGGAGAGACATGATCACCTACCCCAGCAGACGCGGTACTTGATGATGATGTTATGTTGCGTTTTGGACAAAGCCTATCTACATATTACTGGCCCAGGTACGGCAAGCAAAGTAGCCAAACTGCCATCCTGGCAACACTAGGGAGTCGTAGAGTAGACTAAGGTGGCTGGGTCATGTACGAAGAATGGCAAACAATCGTATTCACAAACAAATATTGTACGGCAAATATTGAAGCCTTTGAAATGTGGATTTATAGAAGAATATGTAGAATTGGATGGAAAGAAAAGAAAACAAACGAAGTTTTAAAACAACTAACAATGAAACGAGAACAACTAAACACAATTAGAACAAGATAAACTAAACTTTTGGGGCATGTTAAAAGACACAACAGCCTAATAAAAGTAATATTGGAAGGGGAAATACAAGGTAAAAAAGGCAGAGGCAGACCAAGACTAACATGGACGAGTAACATCAAAAGATGGACAAGTCAGCATATGACAACCAAAGGAAGAGACATAGTGGAATGGCGCTCCGTGGTAGCTAACCTTCGATGCGGAGACGGGCACTCAATGATGATTGTATGGCAAAATTAGGGACGGAAAGAGACCAAAGGGCAGACCAGTGCTGAGATATAAGGATGTCTGCAGGGCTTCCTTGAGGGAATTCTCTATCAGAGAAAGAAACTGGGAGATGCTGTTTCGGAAACTTTCCTATTCGTAGTTTAATTCTTATGTTATCTCCTTTGATGTGATTATATCTTTCACGTTGTTAAAATGCTCGCTGTCATTCCTAATGGAATACAATGTCATGCACAGTAGCATTTACATGGAACCCAAGACACGGAAGTGAACGATAATGCCATGACGCAAACAGGAAGTCAGTACAGTCACCAGAGATCACAAGTAACATCGCCACAAACAGGAAGTCTACAGTCACCAGAGATCACAAGTAACATCGCCACAAACAGGAAGTCTACAGTCACCAGAGATCACAAGTAACATCACCACAAACAGGAAGTCAGTACAGTCACCAAGATCACAAGTAACATCGCCACAAACAATAAGTCGGTGCAGTCACCAGAGATCACAAGTAACATCGCCACAAACAGGAAGTCTACAGTCACCAGAGATCACAAGTAACATCACCACAAACAGGAAGTCAGTACAGTCACCAAGATCACAAGTAACATCGCCACAAACAATAAGTCGGTGCAGTCACCAGAGATCACAAGTAACATCGCCACAAACAATAAGTCGGTGCAGTCACCAGAGATCACAAGTAACATCGCCACAAACAATAAGTCGGTGCAGTCACCAGAGATCACAAGTAACATCGCCACAAACAGGAAGTCAGTACAGTCACCAGAGATCACAAGTAACATCGCCACAAACAGGAAGTCTACAGTCACCAGAGATCACAAGTAACATCGCCACAAACAATAAGTCAGTACAGTCACCAGAGATCACAAGTAACATCGCCACAAACAATAAGTCAGTACAGTCACCAGAGATCACAAGTAACATCGCCACAAACAATAAGTCGGTGCAGTCACCAGAGATCACAAGTAACATCGCCACAAACAGGAAGTCAGTACAGTCACCAGAGATCACAAGTAACATCACCACAAACAAGAAGTCAGTACAGTCACCAGAGATCACAAGTAACATCACCACAAACAGGAAGTCAGTACAGTCACCAAGATCACAAGTAACATCACCACAAACAAGAAGTCGGTGCAGTCACCAGAGATCACAAGTAACATCGCCACAAACAGGAAGTCAGTACAGTCACCAGAGATCACAAGTAACATCACCACAAACAGGAAGTCAGTAGTCACCAGAGATCACAAGTAACATCACCACAAACAGGAAGTCAGTACAGTCACCAGAGATCACAAGTAACATCGCCACAAACAGGAAGTCAGTACAGTCACCAGAGATCACAAGTAACATCACCACAAACAGGAAGTCAGTACAGTCACCAGAGATCACAAGTAACATCACCACAAACAGGAAGTCAGTACAGTCACCAGAGATCACAAGTAACATCGCCACAAACAGGAAGTCAGTACAGTCACCAGAGATCACAAGTAACATCGCCACAAACAAGAAGTCGGTACAGTCACCAGAGATCACAAGAAACATCACCACAAACAGGAAGTCAGTACAGTCACCAGAGATCACAAGTAACATCGCCACAAACAGGAAGTCTACAGTCACCAGAGATCACAAGAAACATCACCACAAACAGGAAGTCAGTACAGTCACCAGAGATCACAAGTAACATCGCCACAAACAGGAAGTCTACAGTCACCAGAGATCACAAGAAACATCACCACAAACAGGAAGTCAGTACAGTCACCAGAGATCACAAGAAACATCACCACAAACAGGAAGTCAGTACAGTCACCAGAGATCACAAGTAACATCACCACAAACAGGAAGTCAGTACAGTCACCAGAGATCACAAGTAACATCACCACAAACAGGAAGTCAGTACAGTCACCAGAGATCACAAGTAACATCGCCACAAACAGGAAGTCAGTACAGTCACCAGAGATCACAAGTAACATCGCCACAAACAAGAAGTCGGTACAGTCACCAGAGATCACAAGAAACATCACCACAAACAGGAAGTCAGTACAGTCACCAGAGATCACAAGTAACATCGCCACAAACAGGAAGATGTTAACGTCAAACTGCACTATGGGAAATTTAATTTCTCGTTTGTTAAATTTGACTTTTGAAATCTCAGCGAAGTCCGATTATTTCAACCACAGGCATAGTCTCGTCTAAATTATATTCGGAATTGCCATCCAAAAATGGTTATCTGATAATAAAACTAGTGGAGCCAATTTTAACATAAGGGTGTGAATCATGGACAATAGGACAACAGACAAAAAAATCACTGGAGGCTATAGAATTGTAGTTTTACAGAAGAATGTTGAGAATACCATGGACAGCCAAGAAGAGTAATGAAAATGTTCTGAAAGAAGCCAAAGCAAAAAGAGAGCTAATTTCCAATATTAGGAAGAAACAATCATCATTTTTTGGTCATGTAATGAGAAGAGAACAACTGGAATATATTGTAACAACTGGAAAAATTGAGGGACGAAGAGATAGAGGGAAGCAAAGAGAAAAAATACCAGACAGCTTAAGAGAATGGCTTGGCAGAAGGTCAACAACAGAAATGATAAATAACTGTGGAGATGGAAAGATGTCGAGAGACATGATCACCTACGCCAGCAGGCCTGGTACTTTAAAATATATCAAAAAATGACACTGAAGACTACGCTGTGTAAAGCTGCTCCCGTAACAAGCACCAAAAGCTGACAAGTTCTCTTGTACAAGAGAGTCAAGACAGAGAAATGAATCAAAATGCGAAGCTGCTGGTAAAGGAAGCAAAATAGTATAATTACAGCTTTACATGACGTTGTAAATTACTTATGTAAAGCTGTGCCCATTGTTTCTGGTGCCAGGAAACTGTTTATACAGAGCATCGGAGCAAGAGAAAATCTGATCATCATGAGAGGACCCGTCAATCAATTGTTTCGACCCTTCAGCTTTTTAACACTCTGGGGGAGGGCCCTCGGCAATGGCTCCCTGGAGCCAGCCTCCTGCTGTACTGGCTCCCTGGAGCCAGCCTCCTGCTGTACTGGCTCCCTGGAGCCAGCCTCCTGCTGTATTTAAACTGAAAGTTCACAATATCTTCCATTTTTGACAAATCTTGGAGGGCCTTCATTTTGTGAGATCCATGCAGATAACCATTTTATCTGTTGCTTCTTTATCTATTCTGTGGCAGGGATTATTCCTAGCTTTTTTCTCAGTTCTATATTTTTTTTTATTTTTTTAAGAAAAAGACATCACCGCAGTGCAAAATAAAGACAAGTGGAACAATATTAAAACAGGTAAATGAATTTAAATATTTGGGAACTTTGTTAACCTCAGACGGAAGATGTACAAAAGAGGTGAGATGCAGAATGGCTCAGGCAAAAGCAGCTTTCCAAAAAATGAGGAAGATACTATGCAATCCATTCTTGACAATTGAAACAAGAAAAAGAGTTCTTAAATGTTATGTAGAGTCAGTCTTAAGATATGGATGTGAATCATGGACAATAAGACAACAAACAAGAAAATTAACTGTGGTCTGTAGAAATGTGGTTTTACAGAAGAATATTGAGAATACCAAGGACAGCTAAGAAGAGTAATGAAAATGTTCTGAAAGAGTTCAAAGCAAAAAGAGAGCTCATTTCCAATATTAGGAAGAAACAATCATCATTTTTTGGCCATGTAATGAGAAGAGAACAACTGGAATATATTGTAACAACTGGAAAAATTGAGGGACGAAGAGATAGAGGAAAGCAAAGAGAAAAAATATCAGACAGCTTAAGAGAATGGCTTGGCAGAAGGTCAACAACAGAAATGATAAATAACTGTCGAGATCGAAAGTTGTGGGGAGACATGATCACATACGCCAGCAGGCCCGGTGCTTGATGATGATATTTCTGATCTTGTCTCTCAGGCTGTTTCCTGTTAGATGAATGACACATTGAACTAGCTTAACGAGACAAGGGTCTCTTGCCACACAGGCAGATAACTCCGTCTTCAGAGGGACTCATTTTTTTTCTGTCGATGAGTAATTGACATTTCAAGCTGGAACACGCTGCTGAGACCAGGGGTGGTTGCCGCAGAAAGAAATCCCAAATGGTGCAGCCGGGATTTGAACTCACAACCTCTGTGTCTCGAGACCAGCATCTTGCCACGAGACCAACCAGTCCCCAAACAACAATTGAGACAGTTGGCAACAAATCCATCATCTGAATTCTATTTTGCAAGATCTTAAAGAGTGTAAATTTGATAATTCTTTATTCTTCAAAGCTGAGCAGACAGACTGGTAGAATTCTGAGACATCGAGTCTACCACAAAAACGTTAATTTAAAATGAAGTTTCGTTATATCATCATCATGTGCCCTACAAATTGGCATAGGCGATCATGTCCTTCCACTATCTTCTATGCACACTGCATCGTATCAGTTCTGTTGTTGACTGTTTTCCATGCCATGACACCAAGTTATCTAGTATCTTCTCTCTTTGTTGTCCGTGATCTTTCTTTCCCTGTATCTTGTCAGTTGTAACCAAGTATTCCAACTTTCCACTTCTCATGATGTGCCAGAAAAATGTTGATAGTTTCTTTCTGATGTTTTTTTAGGAGCTCCCTTTTTGTGTTGGCCTCTTTGAGAATGTCCTCCTTGATTTTTTTAGCTGTCCAGGGAACTTTCAACATTCTTCTGAGAAATCCCATCTCTGTGGCCTCTAATCATCTTCTCATTTGTTTGTCTACTGTCCATGATTTGCTTCCATAGGTAAGAATTGGCTCTATATAAAACGGATGAACTCTCTTTCTCACTTATATATCATTATCTAGGGTTGAAAAAGAAAATGTGTAGAAATAATGTATTCTTTATTTTAGTGACAAATTAACACAGGCTGTTCAGACTTATGAAGGACTTCAAATAGAAATCTGTGGTGTACTTGCACATCAGTGATCAGCACATGTTTGTTTGTTCATTAATTAGTCACATGATCAGTTATTTTACACCCTACGATAAAAGGCATCACCACAATGCACAATAAAGACAAATGGGAACAATATTAAAACAGGTAAATGAATTTAAATACTTGGGAGCAATGTTAACCTCAGATGGTAGATGTACAACAGAGGTGAGATGGTCGATGTACAACAGAGGTGAGATGGTAGATGTACAACAGAGGTGAGATGGTAGATGTACAACAGAGGTGAGATGGTAGATGTACAAAAGAGGTGAGATGGTAGATGTACAACAGAGGTGAGATGGTAGATGTACAACAGAGGTGAGATGGTAGATGTACAACAGAGGTGAGATGGTAGATGTACAACAGAGGTGAGATACAGAATGGCTCAGGCAAAAGCAGCTTTCCAAAAAATGAGGAAGATACTATGCAATCCATTTTTGACAATTGAAACAAGAAAAAGATTTCTTAAATGTTATGTAGAGCCAGTCTTAAGATATGGATGTGAATCATGGACAATAGGACAACAGACAAGAAAATAACTGGAGGCTGTAGAAATGTAGTTTTACAGAAGAATGTTGAGAATACCATGGACAGCTAAGAAGAGTAATGAAAACATTCTGAAAGAGGTCAAAGCAAAAAGAGAGCTAATATCTAATATTAGGAAGAAACAATCATCATTTTTTGGCCATGTAATGAGAAGAGAACAGCTGGAATATATTGTGATAACTGAAAAAATTGAGGGAACAAGAGGTGCAACCAAAGAGAAAAGATACCAGATAGCTTAAGAGAATAGGGAGGTGTGATAGCTCAGTGGTTAGTGAACTGGACTACAAAGGACAAGAGGTAAGGTTCGATCACAACCGATGGCTGCCGGTTCACCCAGCCTTTAATGGGTACCAGATTTTTTTCTGGGAAACTAAAGTGGCACGGGCGCAATACCGACCACATTACCCCAAAAATCATGTGATAGGTCTGTAAAATGTATGGTTACTAAAACCATATTCCCTATACGCCATTTGGCGTGACGGGGGTACTTTACTTACTTTTTTTAAGAGAATGGCTTGGCCGGGGGTCAACAGTAGAAATGATAAATAACTGTCGAGATCGAGGGTTGTGGAGAGACATGATCACTTATGCCATGGTACTTGATGATGATGATATATATATGTGTGTGTCACAAAAGTATTTTACATATAATGTGTTATGTGCCCGGCTTAATTCACGTATAAATCACAAGATGTGTTTACCTACACAGTCAGACACCTTTCACCACCTCAGTTCATACGTAATTCACAAAGCAAGTTCATCTATACAGATAGTCAACTTCTGTCTTTACTCATACATAATTCACAGAACTAGTTCATCTATTGACCTTTCACACCTGTTCATACGTAATTCACAAAACTGGTTCATGTATAGATTTTCCACCTTTGTTCACACACAATTCACAGAACTAGTCCATGTATAGATCTTCCACCTTTGTTCACACACAATTCACAGAACTAGTTCATGTATAGGTCTTCCACCTTTGTTCACACACAATTCACAGAACTAGTTCATGTATAGATCTTCCACCTTTGTTCACACACAATTCACAGAACTAGTTCATCTACACAGTCTGTCACATCCCGTCGCTGTTTTAAATGTTCCGTGATAATTGTTGAGAACTCTGATCGGTTCAACAACTGATACGCCAGTGGAAGAAGCGAGGATATCTGTGGATGAAACAATTTGGCCCCAAAACTGAATAAATCCAGCCCCAACTCAAGCCCCTCTCCATAGTCACACTCATCATTTGCAAACTGAATCAATGTTATCAACTCTTGCAGATCTTCAAAGTTCTTGTCTCGTTCGCTGTCCGTCTTCGCCTCAGATATCTTTTTAAACAAAGTTCGGAGATTGCCTACAAAATAAAAATATGTTAAATTTTTTAATTTATTTATAAATATGTAACCCTAATGTTGTCAAAATTACCATCTCAATACACAAATTCTTGAAATTTGACAGTTTGCTGTGTGCAAACATCCCCCCCCACAATTCTACATACCATTCTAATTACTGCTTCCGATGACCCCTTGAGTCTTGGATTTGTTTCCCTTTATGTTGGATCGAACACAAACATGAGCACTGTAAAACAGTACTAGTCTATTGTACAAAAGGGGCTGTTTACTTTTTAAACTTAGCAGCAAGTTATACAGGAAACGACATTGCAGATATAGATAATACTTCAGGCGAACGAAAGATAGATAGATAGACTTAGCAGCAATTTATACAGGAAACGACTTTGCAGATATAGACAATACTTCAGGCGAACAAAAGACAGATAGATAGACTTAGCAGCAATTTATACAGGAAACGACTTTGCAGATATAGACAATACTTCAGGCGAACGAAAGATAGATAGACTTAGCAGCAATTTATACAGGAAACGACTTTGCAGATATAGACAATACTTCAGACAAACGAAAGATAGATAGATAGACTTAGCTCATTTTCAAGAAATTTTTGGTCATTTTTTTTCCTTATGACAAGGGGTGGGGGGAAGAGAATCTCCTTGGCTGTCAGTGCTGACATCAAACAAATCTTTATAACACGGGATAGCCAGTGAATGATGCTAAGAGGAAGCTAAACACACGGCTGGATTGATGAACTTACAGGCGCCGTGTCAATAGACAACATACCTCCAGTAGCCACGTCATGATGGGATTGAATTTCAGGCCATAAATCTAATCTAACCCAGGAAATAATTACAGCATCCGATTCCCTTGTGTCTGCTAGGGTAACCACACAGCTGTGTAGCAAAAGTTCAAAGATAATCTTATTTTCCAAAAACCAAATGTAACAATTAGGTGGTTGTAATTTTAGACGGTATCATAAAAACATGACTCAATGATAGGTATCGTAATCTAGTGTCGAAAGGGAGTGATGAAGCTGTATGGTCTAGGGGTAAGACGTCGGCCTCTGGGCCAGAAGGTCTTGGGTTTAAGTTCCACCACAAGAAATGAGAATTTTGCAATTTCATAGTTTTTTATAAATAGATTTACCCTTTCCTTAGACCAAGACTAACATGGACGAGTAACATCAAAAGATGGACAAGTCAGTCTATGACAACAAGCACCATCATAGCAAGAGAGAGAGCAGAATGGCGCTCCATGATGATGAGACCAAGACTAACATGGACGAGTAACATCAAAAGATGGACAAATCAGCCTATGACAACAAGCACCATCAAAGCAAGAGAGAGAGCAGAATGGCGCTCCATGATGATGAGACCAAGACTAACATGGACGAGTAACATCAAAAGATGGACAAGTCAGCCTATGACAACCTGCACCATCAAAGCAAGAGACAGAGCAGAATGGCGCTCCATGCTAGCTAACCTTCGATGCGGAGATGGCACTCGATGATGATGAGACCAAGACTAACATGGACGAGTAACATCAAAAGATGGACAAATGAGCCTATGACAACCTGCACCATCAAAGCAAGAGAGAGAGTAGAATGACGCTCCATGCTAGCCAATCTTCGTTGCGGAGATGGCACTCGATGATGATGATGATGACCCTTTCCTGGTCTCTGGGCAGCGACATGTCAAGCATCAGGCACTCTTGCATAACGGTGAAATACAGGAGGTCCCATGTACATTCTGTTCATTTTAACAAACCTTTGGCAGTTGGAAATCGACAAGAGTAGGCCAAAATGGCGATTGCCTGGCAAAATCGATTGGATCTACCCAAAACATCAAAATTCTCGATGAAAAAAATTACAGGCATGCAAACAATTTTAAAGTATGTTTGGAAATAATTGGACAAATAACTCTTGTTCGAATTAATATAAAAATGAAAGTTACTCGAGTAATTAGTTACGTACAAACAATGGAAACTAAACAAAGAACGATGTAATCACAAAAGATGTAAGCTATACAAAGAGAGATTAAGTAAAAACAATGGAAGTTACATGAAGAATAATTTATGATGAACAGTGGATGAAACACGAGGAACAACTGAAGTAAAACAATGGAAACTACACAAAGAACTACACAGATATGGGAGCAAATACTGAAAGAAAAACACAAAATGTTACATAAACCATAGCACAGAATTAAAAATGTTACATAAACCATAGCACAGAACAAAAAAAAAACACAAAATGTCACATAAACCATAGCACAGAACAAAAAAAAACACAAAATGTTACATAAACCATAGCACAGAACAAAAAATGTTACATAAACCATAGCACAGAACAAAAAAAAACACAAAATGTTACATAAACCATAGCACAGAACAAAAAATGTTACATAAACCATAGCACAGAACAAAAAAAAAACACAAAATGTCACATAAACCATAGCACAAAACAAAAAAAAACACAAAATGTCACATAAACCATAGCACAGAACAAAAAAAAAACACACATAAACTATAGCACAGAACCAAAAAAAAAAAAAAAAATGTCACATAAACCATAGCACAGAAAAAAAAAACACAAAATGTCACATAAACCATAGCACAGAACAAAAAAAAACACAAAATGTCACATAAACCATAGCACAGAACAAAAAAAACACACATAAACTATAGCACAGAACCAAAAAAAAAACACAAAATGTCACATAAACCATAGCACAGAACAAAAAAAACACATAAACCATAGCACAGAACAAAAAAAACACATAAACCATAGCACAGAACAAAAAAAACACAAAATGTTACATAAACCATAGCACAGAACACAAAAAAAACACAAAATGTTACATAAACCATAGCACAGAACACCAAAAAAAACACAAAATGTCACATAAACCACAGCACAGAACAAAAAAAAACACATAAACCATAGCACAGAACAAAAAAAAACACAAAATGTCACATAAACCATAGCACAGAACACAAAATAAACACAAAATGTCATATAAACCATAGCACAGAACAAAAAAAACACATAAACCATAGCACAGAACAAACAAAAAAACAAAAACAAGAAACTACAAAGATATTTGCACGAGCAAGAGAAATAACTCATGCCATCAGAGTATAATAAAAACCAACACCAAACAAGGGACACCACTGCCACTGACCTGGCGTCTCAGGAACAGGCCTATAGCCAACATCATTAGAATCCACAGGAACAACGATTCCAGCGCCATGAAACGTAGGACACACAACTTTCCGTTTCCTCTCCTTCATATTCTTAGTGACCTCCACAAGCTGCAAGTTCTGCTTCTTGGCCTCAACTTCAATGGATTTGATCAACTTCTCAATTGATGCTTTCTTCTTTCCTGTGCTCGACTTCAACAGTTTAGTAGCGTGGATACTGAAATTATTTTGAAGTTACTGCTAGAAAAGTTATAGCGTGGATACTGAAATCATTTTGAAGTTACTGCTAGAAAAGTTATAGCGTGGATACTGAAATCTGTTAGAAAAGTTATAGCGTGGATTGAAATCATTTAGAAGTTACTGTTAGAAAAGTTATAGCGTGGATACTGAAATCATTTAGAAGTTACTGCTAGAAAAGTTATTGCATGGATACTGAAATCATTTAGAAGTTACTGTTAGAAAAGTTATAGCGTGGATACTGAAATCATTTAGAAGTTACTGTTAGAAAAGTTATAGCGTGGATACTGAAATCATTTAGAAGTTACTGTTAGAAAAGTTATAGCATGGATACTGAAATCATTTAGAAGTTACTGCTAGAAAAGTTATAGCGTGGATACTGAAATCATTTTGAAGTTACTGTTAGAAAAGTTATAGCGTGGATACTGAAATCATTTTGAAGTTACTGCTAGAAAAGTTATAGCGTGGATACTGAAATCATTTAGAAGTTACTGTTAGAAAAGTTATAGCGTGGATACTGAAATCATTTTGAAGTTACTGTTAGAAAAGTTATAGCGTGGATACTGAAATCATTTTGAAGTTACTGCTAGAAAAGTTATAGCGTGGATACTGAAATCATTTTGAAGTTACTGTTAGAAAAGTTATAGCGTGGATACTGAAATCATTTTGAAGTTACTGCTAGAAAAGTTATAGCGTGGATACTGAAATCATTTTGAAGTTACTGTTAGAAAAGTTATAGCGTGGATACTGAAATCATTTTGAAGTTACTGTTAGAAAAGTTATAGCGTGGATACTGAAATCATTTTGAAGTTACTGCTAGAAAAGTTATAGCGTGGATACTGAAATCATTTTGAAGTTACTGTTAGAAAAGTTATAGCGTGGATACTGAAATCATTTTGAAGTTACTGCTAGAAAAGTTATAGCGTGGATACTGAAATCATTTTGAAGTTACTGTTAGAAAAGTTGTAGCGTGGATACTGAAATCATTTTGAAGTTACTGCTAGAAAAGTTATAGCGTGGATACTGAAATCATTTTGAAGTTACTGATAGAAAAGTTATAGCGTGGATACTGAAATCATTTTGAAGTTACTGTTAGAAAAGTTATAGCGTGGAACAAATTCAAAACAAATGAGGAAATTAGAGAAATTGCCAATCAACCACTAATATCTTTAGTGGTGGTTAAGGCACGTCTCCCAGCACCAGAGCTGGAAGTTGTCAGCGATCCACAGCTAATGGCCTGCGCCAGGATCGGTGAACCAGAACCATCCAGACCCTGCTCCACCTCTCCGTGGTGCCTCTAGTAACAGACTAACCTGTCTAGTCTGGCCAAGCGAGCAGGGATCGAAGAGGGAAGACAACCCGGTACTCAAAAATGTTGTGCTGAAGTCGGATGTGTTGGGCCGAAAGGCGCAAATATAACAGTGTTACACTGCAAACCACAACACAACACAAAGACGTCCACTTAACGTCCTTTTAAGGGCGGATGATGAAGAGGAATTCTACAATCTAATTCATAATTCTAGAATACTGTAGTCATCGGACGAACGAAAGCAAGCAGCAGCAAGCATATTTTCAGTAATCAAGAAAAGACGATGGTCATATGTTGGACATGTGATGAGGAGAGATAATAACCAAATAACAAAGCAAGCCCTCATGTGGGAGACAACAGGCAGGAGGAAAAGAGGTTGACCCAGGTAGACACAGAGAAGAACATTGATCAGAGAGGCAAAGGCAGTAGGAATTGGCTCCCTCAATGAGATTGAGATGCTTGCACAGAACCGAGACAAATGGCAGGATTTGATAAATTTTTGCAAGGATTAAGACTGCTAGAAAAAAAATTTAGAAAGAGAGAAACAGTATCTGAGAATATGCCCTATGGGCGGCCATGACTCGAAAGGTAAAAAGATAGGTAGATTAGAAAACTAGTGGTTAGTCTTTCTTTCTGGCATTGACTGCTAAAGGAATGAATAGCCCTCCTCATTATCCGTCCTTAAAAGGATATTAAGTGTGTGTAGAAACGATGTGCTGTAGTTTATTGACACTTTTCGGCCCAACACATCCAACTTCAGCGCAGCATTTTTGAGTACTTTGTTGCTTTCCCTCTCGATCCCTACCTAGCCTGACTAGACAAGCTATTACTAGGGGCACCACAAAGAGGTGGAGTAGGGTCTGGATAGTTCACTAATCCTGGTGCAAGTCACCAGCTATTAGTCGCTAGCATCTTCCACCTCTGTTGCTGTCGAGTGCCTCCATCCTGTAGTACATCTACTTTTGGGAGCTGCGATAGCTCAGTGGTTAGTAAACTGGACTACAAAGGACAAAAAGTCAGGTTTGATCCAGATTGACTGCTTCCGGTTTCACTCAGCCTTAAATGGGTACCAGATTTTTTCTGGAAAAGTAAAGCAGCACGGGCGTAATACCGACCACATTACCCCAAAAACCATGTGTCGAAGGTCTATAAAAATTATGGTCACTAGCACCCATATTCCCTGAATACCACGTGTTGTGATGGGGATCTTTACTTTATTTTACATCTACTTTTGGTAAACATTTTTATCCAGAAGTCAACTATCTAACTGTTACCAAAATGAAATGTGTCAGATGCATGACAGGAAACAGCCTGAGAGATAAGATCAGAAAGGAAGAACAGTCCATAAGCGTTCAGACTTCCTCCCCAGCAAGCTCCACAATGTGGAACGATAAACTGGTTGACATGTAATAGGGGGTAACAGGGAAGGGAGAAAATGTATGACAATAGAAACGAGTGGAGTCAGGAAAACATGGACAATTCACGTGGAGAGAAGGGGGGGAGATTAGTTAGAGATCAGATCAGATGGGGTAGCGAATTCTCTGGGTTTTTGGGAGAGTTTAAGGGTGCTGAGTGACTGAAGACAAAGAATATACGTGAGGGGCACATTTAGAAGGCAGGCAGTTGCTCATACGGTCGACCTGATAGCAGGTTGTGTTAGTTTACGGTCGACCTGATAGCAGGTTGTGTTAGTTTACGGTCGACCTGATAGCAGGTTGTGTTAGTTTATGGTCGACCTGGTAGCAGGTTGTGTTAGTTTACAGTTGACCTGGTAGCAGGTTGTGTTAGTTTACTGTCGACCTGGTAGCAGGTTGTGTTAGTCGACCTTAGCTGGTCGACCTGGTACCTGACCTGGTAGCAGGTTGTGTTAGTTTACGGTCGACCTGATAGCAGGTTGTGTTAGTTTACAGTCGACCTGGTAGCAAGTTGTGTTAGTTTACGGTCGACCTGGTAGCAGGTTGTGTTAGTTTATGGTCGACCTGGTAGCAGGTTGTGTTAGTTTTAGTCAGGTTTCAGTTGTGCGAGCAGGGAGCTCGTCGTGAAGTTAAATTGCCTAGTTTAGTAGTTACACTATTTTACTGTGAGGCCATGTGATTTGGCCATGGACTGAAGTGGTGAAAAAAGTGAACATGTTGCGTTTCTTGAGGGATGAGCAATGGGCTCGCTAACGTTTTGCACCTTTTGTGAAGAGCTAGTTACTTGAGATGATTTCATTCTGTGTGAGCCGAGGAGCTAGCCAGCATGGTGGTATATTTGTCAGAAATTGACGAGTGATCTTTTTGTTCAAACGAGAGGCTTGCTAATGAAACAGTTATATTGTGTGAAATGGAACATTTCTCTAATTCAGTAGGTGAGAGTGAGAGGTCGACATATTTAGTCTACTTGTGATGAATAGTTGAGTTTTCACTGGGCAATTGAAGCGAGCAAGAGGCTTGCTAATGAAACAGTTATATTGTGTGAAATGGAACATTTCTCTAATTCAGTAGGTGAGAGGTTGACATATTTAATCTACTTGTGATGAACAGTTGAGTTTTCACTGGGCATTTGAAGTGAACATTTGTCTAATTCATTATGTGAGAGCGAGAGGTCGACATATTTAGTTCATTCTGAGCTCGCAAGGGTGCGTGCTTATGTTGAAACTGTGTTGAGGAATTGAACATTGTCAAGTCCTAAGTGGGCAAGGTGAGCGTTAGTGTATCCACTTGAGTAGCAAAGTGGATATGTTGTCAGCTGAATAAAGTTGAGGCCTATTTTATGAATATATTGTCTTGTTCAATAATTTTAGCCAGTGTGGTGATCATTCTCGGTGTGGCAACGCAAATGAACGGAGGGTTGCAGAGCAGACTACAGGGTGGAACTCTGTGTGAAAGTTATGAGTAAACAGCGCCAAGTTTTACACAGCGGCTTCAACGAGGCATCATCATAGCCTGTAACACACAAGCATACTCTGATCTCATAGCTCTCCTGAATCTAGGCAACATCCCTCCTGACTAACAAGATGATCCAAGGAGCACCAGGGCTGCAAATTCACAAACAAAACACTACCATTTAGCCCGGAGGAAAATAATAAATAACAAATGAACATTATTATGGAGGGAAACTTAATAACTATACTCCTCGACACAGCGCCTTTGAGGCATTCAATCATGCTACAGTAAAAAAATTAAGTACCCTCGTCATGCCAAGTGGCGTACAGGGAATATGGTGTTAGTGACCATAAATTTTACAGACCTTCGGCTCATGATTTTTGGGGTAATGTGGTCGGTAATATGTCCATGCCGCTTTACTTTCCCAGAAAAAAATCCTACAGGCTGTCTATAATTCTTTGTTTTTTTTTATGTTGATTATTTTGTGATTCTTATCATTTCACCCCTTCTTTATGAGCTCCATATAGCTTGTACTGGTATACTACTTGTGATGGCTACAAGAGCCATCTCTGTTCATCATATGTTGGGCATGATTGTAGCAGATGTTCAACAGTCATTTTGACTGTACCACAGTCTCATTCATCAGAGGTTCCTATCCTTGAGGATTTTAGAAAGATGGTACTTCAATCTGTTGTGACCTGTTCAGAAACTAACAATTGTTACTTGTTCTCGTCTGTTAAGCGGGTAATAGGCATCATTTTTCTGGCAACTTGGTGCTGGCATTAGATTTCAATTATAATCTATTGCTTGTTCAGTGCTACATGACCAGAGAAATCAACTAAGACACTAAGAAAAAAAAAAAACAAGGTAAAAGCTATAAACAAACTTACTAAACAGCTGCAAACAAATTCTCCCCACAGAGGTAGATCTTCTCTGGCGAAGCTTCTGCAGGAGAGTTGCTGCCAACAAATACTGGATCTTCTTTTGGATCATCTCTGTGATTGAAAAGTATCCAGTATTTTGGATATTGTACACATCATTTGAAACAAAATGCTACAGAAAAATCCTTAACCTTTAATTACAATTTATATTTCGTGTTAAACAATGTCATTTTCGATGATCATTTATATATATATATATATATATATATATATATATATATTAACCTGAACAGACAATTGAAGCCTTTGAAATTTTGATTTGATAGAAAAATAGGAAGAATTGGATGGAAAGAAAAGAAAACAAACGATTAAGTCTTACAACAACTAAAACTGAAAAGAGAACTGCTAAACACAATTCAAACAAGACAAATGAGATTTTTGAGGCATGTTAAATGGACACAGGAATCTACTAAAAGTAATCTTGGAAGGAAAAATACAAGGTCAAAGAGGCAGACCAAGACTAACATGGGCGAGTAACATCAAAAGAGGGACAATTCAGCTTATGATAACCTGTACTATCAAAGCAAGAGACAGAGTGGAATGGTGTTTCATCATAGTCAACCTTCGATGTGCAGATGGCACTCAGTGATGACGATACAATAATCCAAAATGTACACATCATACCCTATTATAATCCACACATATAATGAAGAAAAACGCTCTATAAAAATGAAATTTCAAAAAACACACTTTTAAACTGACCTGTAGTAACCTAAATGAAACTTGGACTTCTCATTGGATACCAAAACTGTCTGGAATTCTGGAGGGTCATAGTAAAAACGATAATGAAGGTGAAAATTAGGTCGTCTGCCGTGTTTGTTTTTCCTGACACTTTTATGTCTGCCAGATAAAACGTCAAATGGTCCAACCAAAGTTAGATTAACAGCTTCTTCCAAGGCGTCTGAAAATATAATTTTTTAAAATTAATTTATCTGACAAAGTGAAAATAAAGCAGAAATATTTCATTACGATACTGAGTTATCATTATTACATTCCAAACATGTCCACAGGTGCCCAGGTCCCCTCCTCAACATGTACATTAACTGTTAAAATATCATTCAAATGTGAATATTAACTTCAGCTAAAAATGTTAGGTTTTGCAAATGGTGTCAAAGGTTTAAACCACTTCCATAAAATATCAATTCTGACAATCAATGGAATGTATTAGGTCTTCTTCTTCTACCTTTCAGCTCCCTGTGGAGCATAGGTCTTCAACAAACACTTTCCAAGTCATTCTGTTTCTTGCCATAATTTTAATATCATTCCATGTCCTCCCCATCATCTTCATCTCTGCTTCTATCTGTTTAAGATCATTCCAAGAATTCCTTGGTCTTCCTCTTTGTCTTTTCCCCAGGGGATTCCAAAAAAGGGCCTGTTGTGTAATACTCTCAGTTGGCTTCCACAGTGTGTCCTATCCAGCACCATCGTCTTCGCTATATCTCTTTATCCACTGGTATTTGACTGGTACATTTCCATAATTTTATGTTAGTGAATTTGTCCAGCCATTTCCAATGTATTAGGTGGTTGAGTGGATATAGAGATGCCCCAACCGCAATGAAACAGATTCCACCAATAGAATAGAATAGAATAAAAGACTGGTTGGTCTCAAGACAGAGAGGTTGTGAGTTCAAATCTCGGCTGTACTAGTTGGGATTTTTATTTGTGATTTCTCTCTGTGACAAGCAATCCTGGTCTCAGCAGTGAGGCCCAGCTTGAAACGTCAATTACTCATTGACAGAAAAAATATTAGTACCTCCGAAGTGTGAGTTATCTGCCTGTGCGGCAGGGGAACCCTGTGCACACGGCTGCCTGGGAAAAACAGATTAACTCGCAAAATTCAGTTCCTAGTCTCTAGAATCTTCGTCTGAGGTGTTAAGCTGACAAACGCAGAATAGAATAGAATAGAATAGAATAGAATAGAATAGAATAGAATAGAATAGAATAGAATAGAATAGAATAGAATAGAATAGAATAGAATAGAAATTACCAAAAGGAAAGTGTTTACTTACTACTTGGATTTTCTGGATTCAGAGATTGACAAAACCTCCAGAATTTATAAAAGTCATCCGGCATGTCCACAAGAAATTTTTTCTTGATATTCTCTTTCACATCTTCAGGCGAATCTTGTGGACTTTCATCAAAGTCTTCCGCTTCTTTCTCCAAATTTTCTTGGGAACCATTATCTGTGTCAATATCTTCTGTGGATATTTTCTTTTCCTCAGATGATTCAGAAATGTCAGATCGTCTTGTTTTCTTCGTCTTCGGAGGTTGATCCACAACATCATCTTCAGACTCTAAGAACACAAGACAATGAATCAAATATACGGCAATAACATTTTAAAAAAATTAAATATATTATGAATGCTATCATCATCATCATCATCAAGTACCATGCCTGCTGGCATAGGTGGTCATATCTCTCCACAACTTTCGATCTCGACAGTTATTTATCATTTCTGTTGTTGACCCTCTGCCAAGCCATTCTCTTAAGCTGTCTGTTATTTTTTTCTCTTTGCTTCCCTCTATCTCTTCGTCCCTCAATTTTTCCACTTGTTACAATATTTTCCAGTTGTTCTCTTCTCATTACATGGCTAAAAAATGATGATTGTTTCTTCCTAATATTAATGAATGCTATATTTCAACTTCCTGTGTGTTACCAGGGTCTCATTATGAGGGAAGTAAAGAATAGTGGCACTGTGACCTTCCAAGCGACTAAGGAGGTTGATCGATGGCTTGACAAGCTGTCATTGTAAAAGTATTGTTATGGAAACAGCGCCATATATTTTAGAGCAGTGATCTCTGCAATATGTGCCACTTTGGCACACAAGGTTTCTGCTTTTGAGATTGTGGTTCTGCCCTATGTGCTGTCATCGGCTCGAAAGGACAATAGATAGATAGATATATTTCAACAAAATCAAAACACGCTTTCTATTTTGAGATGTATCAATGTATCCTAGTAGGTCACCCGAGAGCAAATACAGTAAAGTAAAGTAAAGAGCCACGTCACGCCAAGTGGCACATAGGGAATATGGTGTTAGTGACCATAATTTGTACAGACTTTTGGCACATGATTTTTTGGGGTAATATGGTCGGTATTACACCTGTGCCGCTTTAATTTCCCAGAAAAAAATCTAGTACCCATTAAAGGCTGGGTGAATCTGGAAGCCATTGATCAGGATCGAACCTGACCTCTTGTCCTTTGTAGTCCAGTTCACTAACCTCTGAGCTATTGCAGCTCCCTAAATACAGTATTTATAACAATATAATCCCATTCTAGAATGTCAATCTCATCCGCTTATGTATATAGGAGTAACTGGATGAGGCTGACGGTGCCAGCTTTACAAAAAAGGACAATAAAAAATAATAATGTTTTAGTCTACATGTTGCCTTTTTCAGAAAAAAAGGACAACTCAAAAGGACAACGAAATTTTACAAGTAGCAAAGTATATCTTTATTTAATTGTCCATTTGTGCTGTCCTCGTTTTCTAAAGAATGTAGGCCAAAACATCATATATTTTGTATTGTCCTTTACTGCTGATATCTCACATATAAGAACATTGATAATTATAGAGAGAAACTTTATTAGGACTTTAGGATGTACGAGAACAAAGATTATGTCGAAAAGAAATGCTAAAAGAGGAACATATGAGAGCACAAGATAACATCTTCACATACCTGAATCAGAAACATTATGTGATTGTTTAGGCCTCCCAAAGTAAGTATCAATCGTCTTTTCTGCCTTTCTCTTCTCTTTCTTTAAGCTGATGGCTTTCGAGGCAACATTATCAGCCTAGAATATTCAGTTAAAAGGACAAATTACTCCAACCATTTGTGGTACAGATGTTAAGTCGGTCCTATTATATGGCTGTGAAACATGGAGAATAACAAAATTGACAATCACAAAGGTACAGACTTTCATTAATGGATGCTTACGCAGAATAAAAGGATGGAAATGGCAGGACAAAGTCACTAACATAGAATTATGGAAATGTACCAGTCAAATACCAGTGGATAAAGAAATACAGCGAAGACGATGGCGATGGATAGGACACACACTACGGAAGCCAACTGAGAGTATTACACAACAGGCCCTTTTTTGGAATCCCCTGGGGAAAAGTCAAAGAGGAAGACCAAGGAATTCTTGGAGAAGACAGATCGAAGCAGAGATGAAGATAATGGGGAAGACATGGAATGATCTTAAAAGAATTGCAAAAAACAAAACGACTTGGAAAGTGTTTGTTGAAGACCTATGCTCCACTGGGAGCTAAAAGGTAGAAGAAGACTAAAGAGCTTCACTTTATTCTCTCTACACACATTTCATTAAACATTAGAAAACCAACAAGAGAAATGTCCATGATTGTTGACATTATAATAAAGAACAACATTTGTTCACTGTCAGAAAAGACAGAACTAGTCCTGGGGTGGATACCAGTACATTGTGGCATCCCTGGAAATGAGAAAGCAGAACTAGTCCTGGGGTGGATACCAGTACATTGTGGCATCCCTGGAAATGAGAAAGCAGAACTAGTCTTGAGGTGGATACCAGTACATTGTGGCATCCCTGGAAATGAGAAAGCAGAACTAGTCTTGAGGTGGATACCAGTACATTGTGGCATCCCTGGAAATGAGAAAGCAGAACTAGTCTTGAGGTGGATACCAGTACATTGTGGCATCCCTGGAAATGAGAAAGCAGAACTAGTCTTGAGGTGGATACCAGTACATTGTGGCATCCCTGGAAATGAGAAAGCAGAACTAGTCTTGAGGTGGATACCAGTACATTGTGGCATCCCTGGAAATGAGAAAGCAGAACTAGTCCTGAGGTGGATACCAGTACATTGTGGCATCCCTGGGAATGAGAAAGCAGAACTAGTCCTGAGGTGGATACCAGTACATTGTGGCATCCCTGGAAATGAGAAAGCAGAACTAGTCTTGAGGTGGATACCAGTACATTGTGGCATCCCTGGAAATGAGAAAGCAGAACTAGTCTTGAGGTGGATACCAGTACATTGTGGCATCCCTGGAAATGAGAAAGCAGAACTAGTCTAGAGGTGGATACCAGTACATTGCGACATCCCTGGAAATGAGAAAGCAGATGAACTCACAAAAGCAGGTGGAAGCCTTCAACAGTTCAACCGACCTCAGAGCCTCAAAGAAATAAAGACAACCCTAAAACAAGCTAGGAAAACAGAATGGAGGGAGGTGTATGGAAAATATGAGCTAGAACATGACAGCTTGGGAGCTGTTATAGCTCTGTGGTTAGTGAACTGGGCTACAAAGGATAAGAGGTAGGGTTCAATCCCAACCGATGGCTTCCGTGTTCACCCAGCCTTAAATGGGTACCAGATTTTTTTCTGGGAAAGTAAAGTGGCACGGGCATAATACCGACCACATTACCCCAAAAGGCATATCCTGAAGGTCTGTAAAATTTATGGTCACTAACACCATATTCCCTATACACCACTTGGCGTGACAGGGCACTTTTTTACTTACATGACAGCTTAAACAAACTCAGCAGACATGAGCAGACCAAAACATTAAGACAAAGAACAGGTCATTTTGGCCTCAGAGCACATATATGTAAGATGCATAGATAGTTTATACAACAATACAATTTTTTATCATTTCAGTCAGTAAAAGTGAAAGTCATAATTTTTTTGACCACTTCAATTTTGTTAAATTTGCATTTGAATTTGAAACATATTTTTATGCTAATGGCGACGGTAAAAGCAAAAATCACATTCGCTAAATTATTAGGTGGCAATTGTTATTTTAGAAAATTTGTAAGATGAACTGAAACAAAGGGCATGGCACTGTCGGTGGAATTATATAAACAAAAATTGTTTTTACAGCAGCAGGGCAGTGAACAAGTTCTGAATATAGGTTAGAAACACCAGAATCTTTGTCAGGGAAGGGTCTAATTTGTGTCAACGTGACTTAGGTCAAATCAGGTAAAAAGTATGTGCAAAACCGGCGCGCAATAGATTGCACCATTGGAAAGAATACAGCAATTTTTATCTCAGTTAGCCAGCCTGCTCTGACAGAAGTTATTTCGGGGGCAACCAACCAGAGGAAGGTCAAAATCTTATTCAGCAGATAGACCACTGACCCTGTGGTAATGACAAACACACACACACAAGAGAAAAACTGGTAAAAAAAGGGTTAGCACCTTAGATTTTGTATGAAGAAATCACTGCAAATACATGAACCCGTCTCAATCTGGTAAGCAATGACACCTTCAATGTGTGATTAGGTTCATGCAAAATCTTCACTGTGGTCTCTTATAACTTGACTTAGTCTGATCTCTTCTTTGTTTTAAGTCATGATTTTCTTACTGAATGGTTACACCAATATCTCTATTCTAATTCTTGCAACAAGTAACAATGCTTGGTGCATCTGTAGAGTATCTCTATATTACTACATTTATAACAATCTTATAAAACCATTTATATAAATACTCTTCTTTTCTTCCTCATTTGCCTTTCAGTGTCGAGGGGAGATATAATTTGCGGTCTTTTGCTCTTCTGTTCGCCTCTGCTGCTATTATGTTTTCTAGTGCTTCTAATGTTCCGTCGATCCATCTTTTTCGTGGTTGACCCTTGGTTCTGGTATTCTCGCAAAGTTTATTGAGGGCTCGTTGTGTTGTGCTTTGATCTTTCTGCCGTGTCACGTTGCCAAACCATTTTATCTGTTGTTTCTTTATATATTCTATGGCGGGGGGCTATTCCTAGCTTTTTTCTCAGTTCTTCCTTTCTGATCTTATCTCTCAGACTGTTTCCTGTCATTCATCTGACACTTTTAATCTCAGTAGAGGTTATTTTTCTTATTGTTCTTGCATCTAGGGTCCAGGTCTGGCATTGTTAGCACAACATTGGGATGAACAATGTATTGTAGAGTGCCAATATCTATCTATCTATCTTTCATTCGCCCGAAGTATTGTCTATATCTGCAATGTCGTTTCCTGTATAAAATTTACAGTCTTTTGTAATTCTTGCAGTGGCCCATATAGTTTTGTCTGTTGTGTTGTATCGATGGGCCAATGGATTTTCCTCAGTCTGCTATATTCAGTGCAGTTTTGAAGTATGTGTTCAGCAGTCTGGGGCGCCTGTCCACATGTACAAGTAGTTGAGGTGCCGATCTTGAATTTTGTATACATGTGACTATGGAGTCGATTGTGTCCTGTTCTGAGGCGTTTAATGATAACTTGTTCATATCTATTCAGAGTGCCAATATAAATATTAATTTATTACATTCCAGTGTATCTTTAAATTGTAATGATTTCTGAGTAAAGTAAAGTAAAAATGCAAAACTTTTTTACCCTTGGCTTATACCAAAAATAATTTTAATTTTATTTATAATTAAATGAATTTGAATTATCAACTTATTTTATATTAATTTATAATTATAAATATTTAATCTTCTATTCCTTCCTCATTTGCCTTTCACTTTCAGTGTCGAGGGGAGATATAAATTGTGGTCTTTTGCTCTTCTGTTTGCCTCTGCCCTTCTGCTGCTATGTTTCCTAGTGCTTCTAATATATTCCATCCATCTATCTTTTTTAATATTATCATTTATTAATAATTTTATAATTCATAAAATAAATTTTTAAAAATATTATATTGACCTATATTTTGGTAGATTAAGAGTTCTAGTTGGAGACTATATATAATAATATTATTATTATTTCAGTTCGTAATAGTGGAATAGTAATGTCCTTTTGAGTGAGCAACATTGTTGCACTGACTTTATAAACTTTATTATTCGCGGTGGTTCTCTATCTAATGATTAGAATAGAAAGAAGACTAGACCCCCTCCTAATCTAATAATTAAAAAATAAATAATGAATAATCAAATAATGTATGACATATTAAATTATCATATTGTCATTGTATGATTTTATTGTATGATATGGTGGCAAGTATGGCTAAATTATTAAATATTACTAGATTTTCATATTCATATTCAATTCAATATTTACAATTTACTCATTTACTGCCTAAAATAGTAGTTGACCCGACCCAGTTCAGTCAGTGCAGCAGTGAGTTGAGTCTGCCGAGCAGTCACTGAGCAGTGTCTGTTCTATCTAATTAATTAATATGTTTCATACGTTGTTGTCCTCGTCGTCATCATCGCCTGGATGTCTGTAATTCTGAATGTGCTGCTGATTCTTGCGATAGCATTTGCTACCATATTTACAAACAGGTTTTAGATCGCCTTTCTTTTTGTTCGTTTTGCCTGTACCCGCCATTTTTTTCCATTTCGGGGAGTAATCATTGATTGTCATAATCATGTGCTATATAGTATAGCGGTTGGCGTAGGCGATCACGGCCTTCCACAATTCTGTATCCACAGTACATCGTATCAGTTCTGTTGTTGATTGTTTTCCATGCCATACACCAAGTTATCTAGAATTTCTCTCTTTATCGTCCGCGATCTCTCTTTCTGTGTATTTTGCCAGTTGTAACCAAGTATTCCAACTTTCCTCTTCTTATGATGTGCCCGAAAAATGTTGATTGTTTCTTTCTGATATTTTTAGGAGCTTCCTTTTTGTGTTGGCCTCTTCGAGAACTTCCTCTTTGGTATTTTTAGCTGTCCAGGGAACTTTCAACATTCTTCTGAGAAATCCCACCTCTATGGCCTCTAATCGTCTTTTCATTTGTTTGGCTACTGTCCATGATTCGCTCGCATAGGTCACAATTGGCTCTATATAGCACCGATGAACTCTCTTTCTCACTTCTATTGACAGTTTTGTTGCATACGACATATTTCATTTTCGGAAATGCTATTCTGACCTGAGCTATTCTGCTTTTTATTTCTATGGTGCAGACAAAAGCATAAAATACCAGAACTTAAAGAAAATATAACAGGAATCATGAAATAAGGCACCCAATCAGACACAAAAGGAAAACACGTAGCAGAAAAACACATACACGATACCTACCCACAGGACTCTTGGTCCCACATATACACAGATGGCTCTGCTACAAATGCCACCAGAAATGGAGGGGGAGGTGTGTTCTTGACGCTGAATAATTAGGACGAGATCACCAAGTCAATAGCTACTGGAAAATTCTCAAACAACTTTAAAGCAGAAACTGAGGCCATCAGAGATGCTGCAATACTGGCTACTCAACACACAAATAACATGCACAATAAATTGGTGATTCTGACTGATGCACTGTCAGTATTATCAGCTCTAAAAAGCCCCAAGAACAATGAACTAGATGACTTGAGAACAACCCTGGATCAACTATGCAATAACTTCCAGAGAGTAGTCATTCAATGGATACCATCACATTGTAATATACACGGGAACGAACGCGCAGATAAATTAGCTAAAGAGGGAGGGAGATTACCGCAAGAGAACCATCCGCTCAGTTATGATGAAGCCAAATCCATTCTCAAGGATCAGTTCCATGAAAAATGGAAACGAGAACAACCAAAGCATAACGAGAGGGACGGATACCACCAACGAGCAAGGAGGGATCAAGTCATCATACTTCGCCTACGCACTGGCCACAATAGAATGAGAAATCACATGTTCACCAAATTCAAAATAGGTACAACCAGCCTATGCCACTGTACACTGGACAATATGACTACAAAACATGTTCTACAGGATTGCCCCTAGTACACAGACCTGAGAAGAGCAATGTGGTCCACGCCCACCTCCCTGGAAGAGAAACTAAATGGGGCAATCGATTCCCTTAAACAGACAGCTGACTTCATGAGAGAGTCTGGAATCCCACTCTGATTGAGTCTTGATCGCAGAGAGAGAGAGAGAGAGAGAGAGAGAGAGAGAGAGAGATTAATGGTTGACTGGTGATTTCTCTAATTTCCTCGTTTGTTTTGAATTCGTTACACGCTATACCAAGTATTTTCCTTAGACATTTATTTTCGAATGCGTTCTCTCTCTCTCTCTCTCTCTCTCTCTCTCTCTCTGCGATCAGGACTCGATCAGAGTAGGATTCCAGACTCGCACATGAAGTCAGCTGTTGGGTTAAGTGTGTTGATCGCCCACACAGACAGAACATCACAATTAGAATCTGCCAGATCCACTCTGAACACCCGTTAAAACGTTGCACTGTGTTCTGCGCCAGTGGCCCAGTGCATCCGATTTCAGCCAGCATTTTATTCAGGTTAGCTTTCCTTAGCCTTTGATTGTCCCCAATCTTCCTGCAAGGCAGCAGATAATCTTTTCTGTAGGGGATTCTGCCCTTAGATGGTCGGCCCTCCCAGGTTTACGAGCACCATCTGCCCGAGTCACTAGAGGTGACTAACACAGACATGCACACAGCGATACGAGGCATGACTAACACTGACACGCATCAAGATATGAGATATGACTAACACAGTCATACTTGCAAAGATATGACACATGACTAACATAGACATGCACACAAAGATATGAGATATGACTAACATAGATATGCACACACAAAGATATGACACATGCCTAACATAGACATGCACACTAAGATATGAGATATGACTGACATAGATATGCACACACAAAGATATGACACATAACTAACATAGACATGCACACAAAGATATGAGATATGACTGACATAGACATGCACACACAAAGATATGGCTCATGCTTAACATAGACATGAACACAAAGATATGACTAACATAGACATGCACACACAAAGATATGAGATATGACTAACATAGCCATGCACACACAAGGATATGAGACGTGACAAACACAGACATGCACAAACAAAGATATGACACCTGACTAACACAGATACACACTAAGATATGACTAAACACAGACGCACATAAAGATATGAGACATGATTAACGGACACACCAAGATATGAGATATGACTACCATGACACACACCAAGATATGAGCCATGGCTAGCACACACACACACACACACACACACACACACACAAGCTAAGATATAAACCATGGCTAGCACAGAAACACACTTAGATATGAGCCATGGCTAGCACAGAAACACACTAAGATATGAGCCATGGCTTCACGGAAACACACCAAGATATGAACCATGTCTAGCACAGAAACACATTAAGATATGAGCCATGGCCAGCCCAGACACACACTAAGATATGAGCCATGACCAGCACATACACCCACTAAGATATGAGCCATGGCTATCGCAGACACCCACTAAGATATGAGCTGCGACTAGCACATATATACACTGAGAATTGAGCCATGGCTCAATTCAAGAGAAGCAGAAGAGGAGGTAGAAGAGCAGCGATCGCGAAAAGTATCCATATGCTTGGGTTTGTTGTAGTCAGCATACTCTTCTTAACGTGGGAATCATCGACATACGAGACGCAGGCCCCGATTAACTGTTCACAGGTTACGTTCAAACAGTTGTCCGGAGATTTGAGAGTGCAGTCTGATCCGTAGAACGTTCCCTTGCATGTACAGTTCCCGGTTGACTGTTCACAGGTGTCGTTGAAACAGTTGTCCGGACATTTGAGAGTGCAGTCTGACCCGTAGTACGTTTCCTTGCACGTACAGTCTGCACTTTCCGGGTCACATATGAAGTCACAGCCATCAGAACACGTCTGTTGGCACTGTAGCCCAAAATTACCATCGGCACTAGTGTCATTAAAGGTATAGCCAGGATGTTTACATTGTAGGCATTTTCCGGATTCTTTCTCACATAAATGACAGACACTGAGACAAGACCTGGAGCAGTCGTGTCCATATATCCCATGTGAACAGTTGCCGTGACACGTACCGATGCTGACGTTGCAGCCTTTGCTACACCCCCTACATACTTCACAAAACGACCCAGAATGCCCGTCCAGACAATAGGTGTCTGTAAATGTTTGCACATCACACACCGTCAGTGCACTGTCGGCCTGCGAAATGGTCGATGAGAACTCAATCTTAATGTGTGCTATTGGCGTTTGTGTGGTGACTACACTAGTGTTCACAGAAACATTAGGGTATGATATATCATTATACTGGAACACTACGCCGCCACTGTCAGAGAAAGCCTTTAGAGTGGCATTCTTTACCCGAATCATAGTGCTAGCTCGATGATAGATTCGAATGGTGTGAATCTTCTGGGACGTGGCAAAGTTCAGATACCAGTAAACAGGATTGGATCCACTTCTCAATTGTGTGTGTGTGCAGTCATTGTCATAGAGATTGGTCTTTGTTTTGCCATTAACTGCGGCCTCTGGTCCACATCCGTCTCCTGTATAACAAGCATTAAATGTGTCGGTCTGGTTTGTGTTCTGTTTGAGAGCCACATTACGACCTCCGCCAATGTAGATGGAGCAGATATTTGCAACTATCGCCCCTTCAATCCGTAACTTGTTGATCAGACCAGCCCCAGAGCAAAAGACATCAATCTCGTGCTGACTAACTACAAACTTTGATTTATTGTTACATGAGGCAGAACCATTTAGTTTTACCGTGAAACTGTCCGGATTGTTAAGTCATTCACATAAATCCTAAGCCAGGAGAACGGCAAAGATTGATTGAGAGTTGCCTCAACTGATGTAGAATTTGTGTCCGGATTACATGTGGTGTCGTTGTTATCAAACAGGAAGGTAGGTTCAGATTTTTGGGCGTATTTGTACACGAGATCCAAGTACTGACACTGGGGTCCGAAATATTCGTGCTGACAACTGTCTTTGTTTTGGGCATGTCCCTGTAGTTTTGTCACAAACTGAGTCATTATAGCAGTGACATTGTAACGTGCAATTTGCCCCAAACCAACCGTCTGCACAAGTTAGGTCATTAGCTTCCAAGGCCGCGAACGAAGCCAGCGGAATAAAGACTTGATCTACAGCGATGGTTAACGAACTGTGTAAAAACATTTATTATCAAACCCGTGATTACATTTCTAAAAATCCGCCAACTCGCTGTGATAACAGATAGCGTGATGTTCTCTAATAGAATGAGACAAACCGTTGGAGACAAGCAAAGTCAACATTGTTTACATCATGGCTCGAACGCTAATAAGTGTCCATCTAGGTGCGTTCCATTCTTCAGCATTAAAAAAAAAACACTTCGTTTCTAAATCTCTTGTTGTTTTCCACCTCTCACACGCATACGTAAGGGTAGATAGTACGTTTGATTTGAATAATCTAATTTTTGTGTTTGTATTTCCACATCTTTTTAAGCTTCTGAAAAACATTGTAAGAATTTACCCTGTTGATACTATACCCCGGCTGGTTTGATTTCTCGACCACTCTCTTCCGGTCTCTTCTAACGGGCTGTCCTGACTTAGTCCAACTTCCAAAGTCGTGCTGTGCCGGCCTTCTTTAGTGGAAATAAATAAGTTACGTGATATTCCAGGGGGAACAAATTAAATATTAGTGAGTTTTAAGTTAGATATTTGGAGGGATTTTATTTTTATCAGCTACAGTGATAAAAACAAGTAGATACTCGACTAAGTAGTAAACTTAACTTGAGTACAGTTCAGTTGTTAACAAGACTTAAAAAAGTCTTAAGTAAGTGAGTGTAATCAGTTGTGAGTGTAATTAAGCTTAAAAAACTGCTTCTATTATTTTATCTCCCTCAACTGTTAACTTAAACATAAAAGTACAGTAAAGTAAGAGAGTAGAGAGGACCCCACCAGCACTACAGGACTGAGACTGAACTCCTAAAAATCCAAACCAAATCGCAAATCAATTACATTTTTGCAAAGTTAAATTAAAGTAAGTAAAGTAGTAAGTAAGTGTTGATAGGGGATGATTAACTACTCGCTTTTTTTTTACTCTTCCACATGTGTTAATAATTTATATTTGATTGTTTCTTGGATAAAGGCCGAGTTTAGTGTCCCAAATTATTTCTGCTAAACAAGTGATCTTCCCTCACTGGCCAGGTTATACTAAAATATACTTATAATACTTGAATTATCGTTTTCTAGTTTATGTGCATTTAATTACATTTTTTCAACAAGGGTTAGGTTTAGTTGTAATTTATGTATTCCAAACCCTAACCCAGAGGTCTTCTAAATGACAGATTCGAGAGTGACCAAATAAAGTGCAAGTGTGCGTTACTCCGAGCAGATATAATTTTGGACACTAAACTCGACCTTTACCGTTTCTTGGTAGTTATGTACTAATGTACTAGATCAAGATTTGGGGGTCTCGGTAACCCAGTTGGGAAAATTCAGAAAACCACCTGACTGGGCTACTGATGTTCAGACAACCCGTGTTTGATTCCCGCTGAAGCAGTGTGATTTGTACTCGTGGTTGGAAAAAAAATATCCCACGGTCGACCCAGCCATTGGCAGAAAGGGGTACCAGGGTGGTACTCTAGGAAGGTGAGGAATGCCAGCACTATATGAAGATGTCACTAGCCTAGAGCTGTTACTGAGTTATTTGCGGGCCATCGTTATTGCACTCTGAACATGTCCATAAGTGATCAGATCCCCTCCTCAGCAAGTCCTGCAGTGTTCAGCAACGAACGACTCCAGTTCTGTGTTGGTTGATAAGTCTTCTTATAAGTCCACTAAGTTTTTCGTTTCTGGCTGTACCCATCTTAACTCCCATCTTTTTCATCCGAAGGAGTGAAGTGGACTCTTGGTTGTCGAAGTCTTGTGATGACAACCTGCACCATCAAAGCAAGAGACATAGCAGAATGGCGCTCCACGGGAGCCAACCTTCGTTGTGGAGATGGCACTCGATGATGATGATGACAGAGGAAATTAAAATACTATGACCATGTCAAAAGACACAGCAAACTGGAATGAACAATAATGGAAAGCATGGTTCCTGGGCAACACATAAGGGGCAGTTCAAGAAGAAGGTGGTATTGAGACGTGAAGGATACCTTGAACATGACAACAGATGTGGGAAATCTGGCTAGAAACAGAGATTCTTTCGGACCGGCTGTAGTTATTGCAACGTTCTGTTGGAGATCTGACTAGAGATTGAGATTCTTTCATACCGGCTGTAGTTATTGCAACGTTCTGTTGGAGATCTGACTAGAGATTGAGATTCTTTCAGACCGGCTGTAGTTATTGCAACGTTCTGTTGGTGATCTGACTAGAGACAGATTCTTTCAGACAGGCAGTAGTTATTGCAACGTTCTGTTGGAGATCTGACTAGAGACAGAGATTCTTTCAGACGGGCTGTAGTTATTGCAACGTTCTGTTGGTGATCTGACTAGAAATTGAGATTCTTTCAGATGAGCTGTGGTGAATACAATGTTCTGTTGGAGATCTGACTAGAGATTGAGATTCTTTCAGATGGGCTGTAGTTATTGCAATGTTCTGTTGGAGATCTGACTAGAGATTGAGATTCTTTCAGATGAGCTGTGGTGAATACAATGTTCTGTAGGAGATCTGACTATAGAGAGATTCTTTCAGATGGGCTGTGGTGAATACAATGTTCTGTAGGAGATCTGGCTAGAGACAGAGATTCTTTCAGATGAGCTGTGGTGAATGCAATGTTCTGTTGGAGATCTGACTAGAGAGAGATTCTTTCAGATGGTCTGTGGTGAATACAATGTTCTGTTGGAGATCTGACTAGAGAGAGATTCTTTCAGATGGACTGTGGTGAATGCACTGTTCTGTGAATGACATGCGATGTGATGATGAGAAGTGCAAACAGAACATAATCTGGTATGAGTCACAAGGAGGGCGACTGGAGATTGAGGTAAGATCAAATCAGCATATGTTAAGGTATTACCACTTTCATTTGAGAAATACTACACATGTTCAATAATATAATTATTTATAAATGTGTTGGCCATCAACAGGAAATGATGCGCATGCCAAGAGCTGGTGGTGATGCTGCTGAGGAGAAGAAAAGGATAGATGAGGAAAACAAGCTAGCAAAAATGGTCACTGTGAAGAATGTAGTTGCTTTCTTTATTATATGTGGCCTGGTTAAAGCAGGTAACTCATTCTTAATTACTATGTTCTTGTACACAATTTCAGTTTAGATAGCTGTGATGGTGTTGGAGTTAACTGACAGGGATGACGGTGTCATTGATCATTTTAACCCCAGATTACGATGCTGTAGTAAAAATTACCGTCTCAAAATACAATTTGTTTTTAATTTGACAGTTTGCCATGGGAAAATATCACCTAACTCATTATACCTTCCTAATTATCACAAATGATGACTCCTAAGTGTTTGATTTTTTGTTCCCAAGTCATCAGGATGATTCCACTCAAATGTCTAACACAGTAACTGGGCTGGTTTTTACCAGGAAATCATGGCTGATGGCTTGCACCAGGATTGGTGAAACAGAACCATCCAACTCTGCCTCTTCGTGGTGCCTCTAGTAACAAACTAGCCCAGTCTGGCCAAGTGAGTAGGCACCCAGAGGCAACTCAACCTGGTACTCAAAATGCCGTGTTGAAGTCAGATGTGTTGGGCCAGAAGGTGCTAATATCACAGTTCTACTGCGAACACAGCGATAGCTCAGTTGTTAGTGAACTGGACTACAAAGGACAAGAGGTAGGGTTCGATCCCAACCGACGGTTTCCGGGTTCACCCAGCCTTTAACAGGTACCAGATTTTTTCTGGGAAAGTAAAGTGGCACGGGCGTAATACTGACCTCATTTCCCCAAAAATCATGTGCCGAAGGTCTGTAAAATTTATGGTCACTAACACCATATTACCGATACACCACTTGGCGTGACGGGGGTACTTTACTCTTTTTATTTTTACTGCGAACACAACACAACATATACACGCCCACTTAACATCCTCATAACCCCTGCTCTTTATATTTTATAAAACGTACCAGACAAGAAAATGAGGGCAGTAACATGTATTATCTAAAGGATATCATATCTCTGGACCTGCATACTTAAGTTATATGTTTGTTGAAGCAAAATGAATGAATAATCAGAATATGTAAACATTATGTGTGTGTGGTGATTTAGAAATAAGTAAAGGCAAAGTACAAGACTTGAATTAGCATTTTAGCATGCAAGTTTTCACCCATATGTGCTCAGCCATCTACCCAGAAGTATTTGGAGACTTCTGGATAGTGTAACTTCAAGCATTGAAACTCACAATGCGAGGCAGCATTCCTCACTGAAAATAAGTAAATGAAAATAAAGGTGTAGTTTTTTTTTAATGTGAAAATCTGTGGATGTTTTTGTCCATTTATATCTTAATGTCTTTAAGAAAAAAGTCACAGCAGTAGAGAAATATGAGAAAGACTAAATATATTAAGTAATTTAGTATCTTTATTTACTGTTTTATTTATCACATTATTCTTTCAAGTAGTTCAGTTGTATACAGGACAATTTGAGCAGGGTACCAAATTCCACTTGACGCCATTGTAGAGAACATGCAGGTCAAGCCATCAAAATCACTGTCTACTTCATTTTCCCCGAATACAGCAAAAAAAAAAAAAAACCTTAAAATCCATAGAAGGGACATAATCGAGAAAAGTCATGGCAATAATTATTGATTACCTCCTTTCATAAAAGATTGATAATGTTCTAAATGATGAGGAATATATTAGGCTTTGTTAGACAGTTCAATTTTACGATGGACGAATATATTGGACGGTGGGAGGAACAGGGTTAAGGGTGGATGTTGAAGACTTTATTCCTTTAGTCATCGGGTTAACTCAGCAAGCAAGAGTTGAAAATAAATAAATAACAAAAATAGAAGGACTATACGGGAAGACAAAGAATAACAAATCAACAGGAGAATCAAAGTCGCCTCCCAGCAACAGAGTTAGAAATTGTCAGAGACCTACAGCTGATGGCTTACGACAGGGCTGGTGAACCAGAACCATCCAGACCCTACTCCACCTCTCCGTGGTGCCTCTAGTAACAGACTAACAAGCCCAGTCTGGTCAAGCGAGTAGGGATCGAAGAGTGAAGATAACATGGTACTCAAAAATAACATGCTGAAGTCGGATGTGTTGGGCCGAAAGGTGCAAATATCACAGTTTTTCTGCAAACCACAACGCAGGAGCCGCGATAGCTCAGTGGTTAGTGAACAGGACTACAAAGGGCAAGAGGTAGGGTTCGATCCCAACCGACGGCTTCCGGTTCACCCAGCCTTTAATGGGTACTGGATTTTTTTCTGGGAAAGTAAAGCGACACGGGCGTAATATTGACCACATTACCCCAAAAATCATGTGCCGAAGGTCTGTGAAATTTATGGTCACTAACACCATATTCCCTATACGCCACTTGGCGTGACGGGGGCTCTTTACTTTTACTTTTTTCTTACAACACAACGCAGACACACCCTATAAGGGCGGATTATGAGAAGGTGTATTCGTTTAATCATCGGGTGAGCGCAAACAAGCTCACAAATCAACACAGAACTGGAGTAATCAGTCTCCACACACTGAGGGACAAACTGGGGTGTAGGTCTCAGCACTTATGGACATGCAATGAGGATCTGTTTAATAAATTAAACTAAAGCTAAAGAAATATTTGAATATTTGTGAAAAAAGATTCTGTTCTTGTCTTTGTTGTGTAAATGATTTTATCTGTTCTTGTCTTTGTTGTGTAAATGATTTTCTCTGTTCTTGTCTTTGTTGTGTAAATTATTTTCTGTTCTTGTCTTTGTTGTGTAAATGATTTTCTCTGTTCTTGTCTTTGTTTGTAAATGATTTCCTCTTTCATTTTTCTCATTGCCAGCTCCATGGGCATTGGATCAGCTTCAGAAAAAATGATATCAGACTTTCCTAGAATTTCTGTCTGTCTGCCTCTGGGATGTCACAACATTATGTCATCTCTCATATGTCAAGTTTATGAATGGAGACTTTGGTACTTGCCAGCTGAATAGGATTTTTTAATTTAACAAAATGATAATAAAATTGGTATAAAAATGTGACTTAGGTTTGGTTTGTATCATGATGTATTGTTATATGTACTTTAATGTGCTGAGGTATGGAGGCTATTTCTGTAGAGAGGGGGGGGGGTGTTTCTGTAGAGAGAGTGAGGAATGGGGAGTGTTTCTGTAGAGAGAGTTAGGGAGGGGGGGGGTTTGTAGAGAGTGGGGAATGGGGAGTGTTTCTGTAGAGAGAGTTAGGGAGGGGGGGGGTGTGTTTCTGTAGAGAGTGAGGGATTGGGAGTGTTTCTGTAGAGAGAGTTAGGGAGGGGGGGGTGTTTCTGTAGAGAGAGTGAGGGATGGGGGGTGTTGGTGTGTCTCTGAAGAGAGAACAAGGAATGGAAGTACTCCTCTTGATGTCACTTTTCATCATATGACCACCTTCATTTCTTGATGTCATTTATCACATGGCCAACTACTTCTCTTGTCTTTTCTCATCACATAACCAACATATTACCACCTCTTATTGTCACTTCTCATCACATAACCAACATATTACCACCTCTTATTGTCACTTCTCATCACATAACCAACATATTACCACCTCTTATTGTCACTTCTCATCACATAACCAACATATTACCACCTCTTATTGTCACTTCTCATCACATAATCAACATATTACCACCTCTTACTGTCACTTTTCATCACATAACCAACATATTACCACCTCTTATTGTCACTTTTCATCACATAACCAACATATTACCACCTCTTATTGTCACTTTTCATCACATAACCAACATATTACCACCTCTTATTGTCACTAAATTAAAATACTAGGATTAGCGGACACCAGAGTAAAAGGACAACAGATAAAGAAAACACACATGAACTACACGAAAATATTCTCGGGAGTCGACAACACAGAAAGAGCAACACATGGAGTAGGTTTTATCATCGACCCAGAACACGCAAAGAACATTCTAGAAATAAAATACCATTCAGAAAGAATTATCTCAATTAAACTTCTAGAAGACGATCGAAAAACAAATTACATTCAAATCTATGCACAATGCAACAACAATGTAAAAGACAGCGAAGAATTCTACGACACACTGAGTGAAATTATTAACAAGATTGACGAAAGCGACGACATGTTAGTGATGGGAGATTTTAATGGAAGGCTTGGGAAACGCAACAGTGAGAACAGTGACATCTTAGGACCCTTTGGCGATAAAACAGCTGAAATAAACGAAAACGGAAGCAGACTGCTGGAACTATGCAATCAAAACAATTTATTTATCACCAACACATTCTTCAAACACAGAGAGTCGCAAGTATACACCTGGTACAAATGGAATGACACAACATGCAGAAGCCAGATAGATTTTATACTAACAAGAAAAGAGAACAAGAAAAGAGTAACCGACAGTAGAGCAATCCCAAATATTACAGACGACACGGATCACAAGATGGTTATGATCACACTAAGACAGCCAAAAATAAAGAGAATATACGAAAACAAACAAAAGAAGCGAAAAGAACAGACAATAAAAATAAAACAATTAAACGATCAAGAAACAAGGAAAACCCTAGAAGAAAATCTCAGAGAGGAATTCAAGAAACTCCCTAACGAAGTAGGCACAGTAGAAGAAGAGTGGAAACAATTTAAGGAAACAGTAACTAACATTTCTAAAACAGTTTGTGGAACGAAGCTAAGAACAAGAGAAGGGAAAAAGAGCACCCCGTGGTGGAACGAAACAATCAGAGAAGCAATTAAAGAAAAGAAGAAACTGTTTAAAAATTGGAGGGAGAACAAGAACCAAGAAAAATATCAAAGATATGCCTTAGTTGGAAAAAGAGTTAAAATGCTGATCAAAGAAGCTAAGCAAAGGAATTGGACAGAATTCGGACAAAACATGAGCAGGGACTTCAAGACAGCCACAAGAGATTTCTACAAAGCAGTAAAAGCCACAAGAGCGAGAAAAGAAAACCATGATCCTACTGAGCTCATAAATGACAAAGACGGACAGCCAATATCAAATAACCAATGTATGCAACAGAGATGGAAAGAATATTTTGAAGACCTGTTAAACATACCAACTACCAACAAGACAACAAAAACCACGCTAGAACTCACAAATACTGAACCCAACATCATGAAAGAGGAAATAGAAGAAGTAATCAAATATGCACCAAGAAACAAAGCACCAGGGATAGATAACATTCCAATAGAAATAATAGCAGCAGCGGGAGAAACAGGAATGCAATGGCTGCACAGAATATTTAATGCAGCATGGCACCAACAACAAGCCCCAGAAGACTGGCAACAGGCAATCATCATACCAATATGGAAAAAGAAAGGTAGCAAAAGAGACTGCAATCAATATAGAGGTATATCTCTGCTCAGCCACCAAGGAAAGCTATACGCCAAAATCTTGAAAAAAAGACTGAGACCAATAATAGAACTACAGTTAAGCGATTCTCAAATGGGGTTCCGAAAAAACAGAGGATGTACCGACGCACTATTCACACTAAAACAGCTTGCAGAAAAAACGACAGAACACAACCAAAACTTATACATAGCCTTCATTGACCAGGAAAAAGCATTCGACAGAGTAAACAGAGAACAACTGTGGGAGATACTAACAACATACGGAGTAAGCCAACATCTAACCAACATTATTAAAAGTCTCTACGCCAACAGCAGCTGCAGGGTCAGAACAGCAACAGGCTACACAGACCACTTTGAAGTTAGATCAGGTGTAAGACAGGGGTGCGTACTATCCCCCTACTGTTTATTACATACATGGACCATATATGCAAGCTAGCCAACCCATCAGAGACAGAGGAGATCAACGAGCTTCTATTTGCAGACGACCAGGCACTAATACATGAAACAATAGAAGACCTACAAGAACACTTAAACAAACTCAACATCTTAGGAACAAAATACAACATGAAAATCAACATCAACAAACAGAAGTCATGAATGTCGCCAAAAATAAACAGAACATCAACATAACTATAGAAGGCAGACAACTAAAACAAGTAGATGAATTCAAATACCTAGGAAGTCTAATGACAAACGACAATTCCCAAACAGCAGAGATAGAATCAAGATGCAACAAAGCTTGTCAAATCATCGGACAGTTATCACCACTATTATCCAACAAGGAAATAACTCTGGAGGCAAAACGAGCACTATACAATACAATCTTCATTCCAACGTTGTGCTACCAATGCCAGACCTGGACTCTAGATGCAAGAACAATAAGAAAAATAACCTCTACAGAGATGAAATGTGTTAGACGAATGACAGGAAACAGTCTGAGAGATAAGATCAGAAATGAAGAACTGAGAAAAAAGCTAGGAATAGCCCAGCCATAGAATATATAAGGAAACAACAGATAAAATGGTTCGGCCACGTGACAAGGCAGAAAGAACAAAACACAACACAACGAGCCTTCAACAAACATTGTGAGAACAACAGACCCAAGGGTCGACCACGAAAAAGATGGATCGATGGAATATTAGAAGCACTAGGAAACATAACCGCAGCAGAGGCGAACAGAAGAGCAAAAGACCGCAAATTATATCTCCCCTCGACGCTGAAAGGCAGATGAGGAAGGAAAGAAGAAGATTGTCACTTCTCATCACATGACCAACATATTACCACCTCTTATTGTCACTTCTCATCACATGACCAACATATTACCACCTCTTATTGTCACTTCTCATCACATAACCAACATATTACCACCTCTTATTGTCACTTCTCATCACATAACCAACATATTACCACCTCTTATTGTCACTTCTCATCACATAACCAACATATTACCACCTCTTATTGTCACTTCTCATCACATAACCAACATATTACCACCTCTTATTGTCACTTCTCATCACATAACCAACATATTACCACCTCTTATTGTCACTTCTCATCACATAACCAACATATTACCACCTCTTATTGTCACTTCTCATCACATGGCCAACATATTACCACCTCTTATTGTCACTTCTCATCACATAACCAACATATTACCACCTCTTATTGTCACTTCTCATCACATGGCCAACATATTACCACCTCTTATTGTCACTTCTCATCACATAACCAACATATTACCACCTCTTATTGTCACTTCTCATCACATAACCAACATATTACCACCTCTTATTGTCACTTCTCATCACATGGCCACCACCTACTGTTGACTATTATGTCTAAAGTGAGAAATAGTTGGAAAATTGGTGAAAATGCAGATATTCGTGTACAATATTCTGGTCAAGTAAGTGCAGATTGTGATGAGAAGAGATAATAACCGAATAGCAAAGCAAGCCCTCATGTGGGAAACAACAGGGAAGAGGAAAAGAGGAAGACCCAGAGAGACACTGACTAGAACATTGATGAGAGAGGCAAGAGCAGCGGGAGTCGGCTCCCTCAATGAGATGGAGCTGCTTGCACAGAACAGAGACAAGTGGCAAGATTTGATAAAATATCTTTAAAAGAATTAAAAACTGATAGCACAAAAACTGAACACAAATTGTTCCTGTCCTGCATTGGTTTAACATGTTACATTCTTTTCTGACCATGTGTTACTGGGGCCTCATTATGAGGGAAGTAAAGAATAGTGACACTGTGACCTTCCAGGCATGTCATAAGAGGCGACTAAGGAGGTTGATCGATGGCTTGACAAGCTGTCATTGTAAAAGGTATTGTTATTGAAACAGAGCCATAGATTTTAGAAGCAGTGATCTCTGCAATATGTGGCATGCAAGGTTTCTGTTTTTGAGATTGTGGTTCTGCCCTATGTGCCGTCTTCGGCTCGAAAGGACAATAGATAGAACACAGATGGTTGCATTTTGAGGTCTTCGCCAGTTCCTCATATCTTGTGCCACGCAGGGATTTTTTTTCTGTGGGCCCCATATTTGTGTTGCTAGGGGGTGCTGAGAGTAACTCAATCAAACAATTTTAGACTCTTTTCACAAATGTCATTTTAATTTCATAATCTCAAGCATGGCAAATTTAGAACAAATAAACATATCAGATGAACAAGACAAACGGCAACATTAAAGCAAACAATATGTGCATATACAGCTTAGCCATATGTTCCTTGGTTTCATATATGGTGGGTGTTTTTTTTTTAACTAATAAATTTCTGAAGCTATAAAATATTCTATACGTATTACAGGGCAGAATAACGTCCTTGTGTAAATAAAAAAATATATATGATACTTCTTTTTGTTAAAATTTAGGAACTTTAGATAATCTTCTTACCAGGTCTTCAAAATAAGGTCCATATATAGGCACATATTTCTCTGGCTCCTGTTAGAATAAGACAATTCCACCTATGTTAGGATATGACAGCTTTGTGTTGTGGGCTGTTTGAAAGTGCCAATTATGAGACATAATAATGAATATTATTATAGAGGGAAACTTCAGAGGCGATAATCAGCGAATCATTACATTTTTGGGAGCATATAGGCGGACGCCTGGCATGGTACTGATCACATCACCAAAAACGTGCTGTGGACGTAGAAAAATATGGTCACTAACACTATATATATATACTGACATCATATGCCTAGCAAGGTGTGGAAAGAACTTTTACCTACAAGCTAAACTGTAGGCCTGGAAATATGGAAACTACATGCTACTACACTGTCTCCGACACCCAGCAATGTTAGTAGCTACATACACACACAACAGAACAGCGTAACAAGTAGGTCGGGTCGGCATGGAAACTGATGGCACTGGGGATAAGGAAGGGAAGTCAACATTGAAACAGCTAGCACAGGAGAAAAATGAATAAAAGGTAAATATGAAAAATGACTACATGACTGTATATAGTATATAATATAGAAATTACTAACATCAAAGCAAATAACACCAAGGCTAAAACTAAGAATAGCAAAATGTTACATCTTCTCAATATTCCTGTATGGTGCAGAAACATGGACATTAGACAAGAAAACAGAACAGAAAATTGAAGCCTTTGAAATGTGGATTTATAGAAGAATAGGTAGAATTGGATGGGAGGAAAAGAAAACAACAGATGAAGTTTTAAAACAACTAAAAATGAAAAGAGAACTACTAAACACAATTAGAACAAGACATTAAATTTTCTGGGGCATGTTAAAAGACACAAAAGGACAAGTCAACCTATGACAATTTGCACCATCAAAGCAAGAGACAGAGCGGAATAGCACTCCATGGTAGCCAACCTTCGATGCAGAGATGGCACTTGATGATGAAAAATGATAGCTCAGGAGATAAGGAATAAAAGGTCAATATGAAATATGATAGCACTGGGGATAAGGAAGAGAATGTCAAGATGGGAAATGAAAGAAGCACAGGATGCTTTCATGTCTATGACATATTTGGTGAAGTCCAATAACTCTCCCTAAAGGTGTGAGTGACATTGAACCATTAAAGACTTCAGTACCAAGTTGATAAACTTTCTCATTACAAGAGAAGAGACAGAACAATCATATTTTGGACAGTCAAATATGAGACTGGCTTGTGTAAAGGTATGGTGTTATCCCTGGATAAGTAGATCCTGGGTTCGAATCCTGCAACAGACGTGAGAGTTTTTCTCTTTGAACATGTGGTTTCCTTGTGGCTTTACCCTCCCCTGACCTCTGGGTTGTGATAACTGATGCCTAACCCTCTTGGATAACAACAAAATAGAAGAGGGCATCACTTGTGGATGTTGTGACCTAAATTGGACGCTGCCCAGGCAAAACTGTTCATGAAAAAAATCTATCCAAGATGAAGACAAACATGCTGGGCTGAAAGGTGCAGGCGAAGTGACGTTCCATAAACAAGCAACAACAAACAAACGGATCCCAATCACTTAATGGGTGAATGTTGAAAAAGCACAGTGAAACAACAAAATCGGTGCAGACTCATCAATGGAACTGAAAGGCTACGACTGAGACTGAAAATATAATGGACAGATTCTAGTTGTAGTTGGACAGATTCTAGTTTTAGTTAGTCGAAGGCTCCGGTATCACTGCAAGCGAATTAAAATCCATAATTGCTTAACTACCCGTGCCAGTGGAATCATCCAAATTAATATCTTATCTCATTGAAGGATTCAAACAAAGAAAAGCAGCTGCAATCCCCATCATAGCAGTTACAGGGCATGCCAAAAGGCATAAAGCGTAGCCGCACCGACAGTGAATGCAACTGAACAGTCATACAATATCAAGCAACTTTCATCGTAACAAACATCAGTAAGGACTGGACAGTTTATAATTGGAAGTCAAGAGTTGAACTGGGAGACAATATGGGACAAAGAAAATATACAGACTGGACAGTTTATAATTGGAAGTCAAGAGTTGAACTGGGAGACAATATGGGGCAAAGAAAATATACAGACTGGACAGTTTATAATTGGAAGTCAAGAGTTGAACTGGGAGACAATATGGGGCAAAGAAAATATACAGACTGGACAGTTTATAATTGGAAGTCAAGAGTTGAACTGGGAGACATATGGGACAAAGAAAATATACAGACTGGACAGTTTATAATTGGAAGTCAAGAGTTGAACTGGGAGACAATATGGGACAAAGAAAATATACAGACTGGACAGTTTATAATTGGAAGTCAAGAGTTGAACTGGGAGACAATATGGGACAAAGAAAATATACAGACTGGACAGTTTATAATTGGAAGTCAAGAGTTGAACTGGGAGACAATATGGGACAAAGAAAATATACAGACTGGACAGTTTATAATTGGAAGTCAAGAGTTGAACTGGGAGACAATATGGGACAAAGAAAATATACAGACTGGACAGTTTATAATTGGAAGTCAAGAGTTGAACTGGGAGACAATATGGGGCAAAGAAAATATACAGACTGGACAGTTTATAATTGGAAGTCAAGAGTTGAACTGGGAGACAATATGGGACAAAGAAAATATACAGACTGGACAGTTTATAATTGGAAGTCAAGAGTTGAACTGGGAGACAATATGGGGCAAAGAAAATATACAGACTGGACAGTTTATAATTGGAAGTCAAGAGTTGAACTGGGAGACAATATGGGGCAAAGACAATATGGGACAAAGAAAATATACAGACTGGACAGTTTATAATTGGAAGTCAAAAGTTGAACTGGGAGACAATATGGGACAAAGAAAATATACAGACTGGACAGTTTATAATTGGAAGTCAAGAGTTGAACTGGGAGACAATATGGGACAAAGAAAATATACAGACTGGACAGTTTATAATTGGAAGTCAAGAGTTGAACTGGGAGACAATATGGGGCAAAGAAAATATACAGACTGGACAGTTTATAATTGGAAGTCAAGAGTTGAACTGGGAGACAATATGGGACAAAGAAAATATACAGACTGGACAGTTTATAATTGGAAGTCAAGAGTTGAACTGGGAGACAATATGGGGCAAAGAAAATATACAGACTGGACAGTTTATAATTGGAAGTCAAGAGTTGAACTGGGAGACAATATGGGACAAAGAAAATATACAGACTGGACAGTTTATAATTGGAAGTCAAGAGTTGAACTGGGAGACAATATGGGACAAAGAAAATATACAGACTGGACAGTTTATAATTGGAAATCAAGAGTTGAACTGGGAGACAATATGGGACAAAGAAAATATACAGACTGGACAGTTTATAATTGGAAGTCAAGAGTTGAACTGGGAGACAATATGGGACAAAGAAAATATACAGACTGGACAGTTTATAATTGGAAGTCAAGAGTTGAACTGGGAGACAATATGGGACAAAGAAAATATACAGACTGGACAGACTAACATTAGGTCATGGGAAAAATCAACATCTGAACTTGTAGACAACAACATTACGGACTGGGAGATGTCAACTTCAAAGTGAGCCAACATACTCTGGCATGTCAAATATTGAAATGATGATAACTGTAAAAAGATGGCATGTCAAATATTGAAATGATGATAACTGTAAAAAGATGGCATGTCAAATATTGAAATGATGATAACTGTAAAAAGATGGCATGTCAAATATTGAAATGATGATAACTGTAAAAAGATGGCATGTCAAATAACGATGGAAATTGTAAAAAAACAGCATGTCAAATGACAACTGTAATGTTTTCCAAAATATCCCCCAAAATTCTAGAAATAAACGCTCACTGGTACTTCTTACTTCTGGAATGTAAATTATAAAACAGGCATGATGTTTTCATGCTTCATCACTTACACAAGTGAAGCCCAACAGGTATTTTATGAACCAGCAGTTGTAAAAATATGAGACAGAGAGAGGGGGGGGGGGACATCAAGATTGCTGAATAGTGACTCCCAATGATTAAGGGGAAGTCTCAGTGGTTAGTGTGCTCACGTCCTGACCTAAAGGGTCGAGATTCGATCTCCAGGTGGCCGATTTCTTTTCGGACTGACAAGGCTTCAGGGTTCACCCAGCCTCTAAAAAATGGGTACCAGATATTTTTTCTGGGAAGTAAAGGTGGCCTGACGTGATACGGACCACTATCACCCAAAAATGTGCCACGATCATAGAAAAATCTGGTCATTAACACCATATTCCCCATAGGACTAGCAAGGCAGGGGGAGGGAACCTTTACTTACTTTACTTTTTTTTTTTTAATGATTAAGGGATGAGAAAGAAAAACACTTTCAAGACTGCCCTCCAACAGTCCATGATTTACATCCATAAAACAGTACTGCTTCTATACGTTATTATTCTTCTTAGACATCAACCTTTGGTTCAAAGAAAGTATTGGTAATCTCAAGGCTGGTGACATCCCCATACAGCTTGTCCAGGTTCAACACTGGTGACAACCATATAAGAGCTTTCTCGTTACTGGTTTTATATAGCATTACAAGAATATCTGCCATTTTCCATGACTTACAGACATAATGCAGCACTGGTTCTATACAACATTATTGGAATCACTTTTATTTCCATGATTCAGCACTGTATAACAATGTATACAAACATTCTTGATCGTTCAAGTTTTGTGGTTAACAAGATGAACTTGACTCTGTCCTGTTTTCATGATAGAAGAGGTAAGGACAACATTATGACACACAATAAGCTGGTCGGTACTCGTATGTCAGTGTCTTTCCTTATTTTCCTCCTAGATCTGCACTGTGGCTCACACACTCCATACTCTACATGCTGGATCTTGGTTTGACGTAGGAGTTTTCCTTCTCGTATGGTGGATGCTGGCCAGGGCTGTTGAGCCAACCCTGTCTATACATGCCTTCAATCCTACCATTATCAACATATTATTTGTTGGATGAAAACACTACAGATTTTATGTGAGACATTTGGCATAAGCTGCACATATAAACATGTACTCATGCATATACATACAAATATCATTATGTTGATATAAAGGCTGATATTTTTTTCAAAATGCATACAATACAGAGACACTTGCAATAAGTGGAGAGTCAATAACAATAATAAATAATATGGCAAATAAGAAAACATTTCAACAAAGTAAAAGTACCAAATTTGTTGCCAGATTTTTGTGACAACTAGCACCAAATTGGAAAAAAAATATTAACAAGATAATTGGCTACTGTTTTTAGGTCTGCCCAAAAGAATTTAACTGAACTTAAATGTAATATGGAGGAGAAGGCGCGCCTACCAGCACCAGAGCTGGAAGTTGTCAATGACCCACAGCTGATGGCTTGCGCCAGGATCGGTGAACCAAAACCATCCAGACCCTGCTTCACCTCTCCGTGGTGCCTCCAGTAATAGACTAACCTGTCTAGTCTGGCCAAGTGTGCAGGGATCGAAGAGGGAAGACAACCCGGTACTCAAAAATGTCGTGCTGTAGTCGGATGTGTTGGACCGAAAGGCGCAAATAATGTAAGGGCGGATGATGAAGAGGAATATTCTAGTCTACCATGATACTCTAGAATACTTTAGTCATCGGGCCAACACAACCAACCAACCAACCAAATGCAATATGTTTTTGCTAGCAGAACCATCAGCATTGTACTATCTATCTATCTATCTATTGACCTTTCGAGCCGTAACCGGCCCATAGGGCGTAGACCAAGATACACCTTCTCCTATATGAATTTTTGTTCTAGCAGTTTTCTTTTAAAGATATTTTATCAAATCTCGCCATCTGTCTCTGTTCTGTGCAAGCAGTTCTATCTCATTGAGGGAGCCGATTCCTGCTGCTCTTGCCTCTCTCATCAATGTTCTTCTCAGTGTCTCCCTGGGTCTTCCTCTTTTTCTTTTACCTGTTGTTTCCCATATGAGGGCTTGCTTTGCTATTCGATTATTATCTCTTCTCATCACATGTCCAACGTATGACCATCGTCTTTTCTTTATTACTGAAGATATTAGTGGTTGATTGGCGATTTCTCTAATTTCCTCGTTTGTTTTGAATTCGTTCCATTCTATACCAAGTATTTTCCTTAGACATTTATTTTCGAATGCGTTCAACTTTGTTTCTATATCTCTTGTTGTTTTCCAGCTTTCACACGCATACGTAAGGGTTGATAGTACATTTGATTTGAATAGCCTAAGTTTTGTGTTTGTGCTAATGAGTTTTGATTTCCACAACTTTTCAAGGCTTCTGAAAGACATTGCTGCTTTAGCCAGTCTGATTCTAATTTCTTTGCTCGTATCCCCTTCTCGATCAATGTGACTTCCAAGATAGATGAAGTGATCGATCTCTTCTACTGGTTTGTTTTCCATGTATATTTTGTCACTTGTTGGAATTAAACACTGTACTAGGACAGTGTTTATCTGCACAACCATCTTTCCCATGATCGGTCTTGAAAATCTCAATAAAACAGGAGAGCTTTAGAAGTTGTTTCAGAAATATTTTAATGATGGCTACCCTTTTAAAGCCTGCCCGTTTCTGTAGTCAGGTCAGTACCTTGCTGTTTGATTTTCCAACCTGAGAAAATCTCCAGTTCTCATTTACATTGGTGAGATAAGGTTCTAATATCATGATAAGTAATAGCCCTGGTTGCTGAATGGTTAGTACGCTTGCTTTCTGATCAAAAGGATCCAGATTAAAATCCCAGAAGTTGTGGATTTTCTCTCTGACCGACATGGCTCCAAGGTTCACCCAGTCTCTAAAAATTGTTCTGGGACGTAAAGGCAGTCTGGCCCTTATACTGACCACATCACCCAAAAATGTTACGTTGAAGTTTAAGTAATACAAGGTTATCTATACTCTGTACTTCTGTGTGCAGTTAAAGTATCTCTTATTTAAAATTCACAAATTCAAAATGCTGCAAATCTTCAAGTCTATAAATCCCAGTGTACTAATGACAAGTTTTATTTTGAACAATTTGACCAAATTTTCCACTTCTTACTGTTGGCTGAAACATCATACGTTGTTCTGCTTCCTTATTAGTTTAGCTGCCCAATTAAATGTTATGTTTATTTCTTCTTCTTAATCCTCTGAACTCAGGTTGGAGCAAAGGGCACTCACAAGAAATCTCCACCCATCAATGTAGTCTGAAGCAATCATGGACAACTCTTGCCAGCACCTGCCAGCCATGTATGACTCATGTTTGTTCAAGTTGTACATTTCCCACTGTTAAGTACTAATGAAATACACCTCACTAGGTTGAAGAATAAAAATAAACAAAAAAAACATGAAATCAAATGTTTGTCCATGCAGTGTCAACAGACAAGTGCAACCTTCTTAAAGCATGGTGCTATTTTGTAAACACAGTCTCAAATGGTACTATAATCAAATGTTGTCACTGGACAATGGGATATATTTTTTGTTACATATTTATATATTATATATAATATATATTTGAATAGGTACTGATGTATTATAGTGATGTTACATCATTGACACAGAAAGGAAGCAATCAAAAATAATACAACTGGCAGGAGTCAGGAAACATATACACAAAAGAATGGATTTTACTGATGGAATTCTACCAAAGGGTAGATTATAGTTTGAAACAACTCCATGACTTTCTAGCTGAATTGTCTGAATCTGTTTATGTTAGAACCAAACCAAAATGGCATTTACAAAAAGATCTGGCTTCTTCATAAAACAATATCAGTTGTGTGAACATGAACTTACGAATGTTGGTCAGAGTGTATCCATCATTACAAATGTTGGTTTGGGGGGGCCTCGGTAGCCTATTTGGGAAAACCACCTGACTGGAGTACCGACATTCGGACAACCAGTGTTCGATTCCCGCTGGGAGCAGTGTGAATTGTACTCGTGGTTGGAAAAAAAAAAAATACCCCCACGGTCGACCCAGCCGTTGGCAGAAATGGGTACCAGGGTATTACCCTGGGAAGGTGAGGAATGTCGCTTCGCATCTGAGTTTCAATGCTGAGGCTACACTATACAGAAATATCCGAACATTTCTGGATAGGCGGCCGAGCACACATGGGTGTAAACTCGCGTGCTAAGACGCCGGTTCAAGTCTCGTACTTTACTTTATTTTACAAATGTTGGTCAGAGTGTACCCATCATTACAAATGTTGGTCAGAGTGTACCCATCATTACAAATGTTGGTCAGAGCGTACCTATCATTACAAATGTTGGTCAGAGTGTACCTATCATTACAAATGTTGGTTAGAGTGTACCCATCATTACAAATGTTGGTCAGAGTGTACCCATCATTACAAATGTTGGTCAGAGTGTACCCATCATTACAAATGTTGGTCAGAGCGTACCTATCATTACAAATGTTGGTCAGAGTGTACCTATCATTACAAATGTTGGTCAGAGTGTACCCATCATTACAAATGTTGGTCAGAGTGTACCCATCATTACAAATGTTGGTCAGAGTGTACCTATCATTACAAATGTTGGTCAGAGTGTACCCATCATTACAAATGTTGGTCAGAGTGTACCTATCATTACAAATGTTGGTCAGAGTGTACCCATCATTACAAATGTTGGTTAGAGTGTACCCATCATTACAAATGTTGGTCAGAGTGTACCCATCATTACAAATGTTGGTCAGAGTGTACCTATCATTACAAATGTTGGTCAGAGTGTACCTATCATTACAAATGTTGGTCAGAGTGTACCTATCATTACAAATGTTGGTCAGTGTACATATCATTACAAATGTTGGTCAGTGTACCTATCATTACAAATGTTGGTCAGAGTGTACCTATCATTACAAATGTTGGTCAGAGTGTACCTATCATTACAAATGTTGGCCAGAGTGTACCTATCATTACAAATGTTGGTCAGAGTGTACCTATCATTACAAATGTTGGCCAGAGTGTACCTATCATTACAAATGTTGGTCAGAGTGTACCTATCATTACAAATGTTGGCCAGAGTGTACCTATCATTACAAATGTTGGTCAGAGTGTACCTATCATTACAAATGTTGGCCAGAGTGTACCTATCATTACAAATGTTGGCCAGAGTGTACCTATCATTACAAATGTTGGCCAGAGTGTACCTATCATTACAAATGTTGGCCAGAGTGTACCTATCATTACAAATGTTGGTCAGAGTGTACCTATCATTACAAATGTTGGTCAGTGTACATATCATTACAAATGTTGGTCAGTGTACATATCATTACAAATGTTGGTCAGAGTGTACCTATCATTACAAATGTTGGTCAGTGTACATATCATTACAAATGTTGGTCAGTGTACATATCATTACAAATGTTGGCCAGAGTGTACCCACCATTACAAATTTTGGTCAGAGTGTATTCATCATTACAAATGTTGGTCAGAGTGCACCTATCATTACACATGCTACAGTAATAAAACTTTCACAAATAATTGAAAACAGCAGATCTTGACAATTGTACTCAAGGTCTATAACTGAGTATTATATTTTGGAATGAATTCAGATTTGTGTGCCCAGACCCCTTGTCCACCTGTAGACACCTCAGTTTCTCATTGTATACATTCTTGTCTCACCAACCCACCCTCCTCTTCTTATAAGGAATGAAGATGCCATGCCATCAGTATAACTATTATCTAGTTTCAGATCGTAAGAATATTCCACATAATTAAAGATGTTTGTTATGAACAAATGGAATAGATAACACTGGGGCTACGATAATGCCTACCACCAGCTCAACAGAAAAGAACAAGTAGCAATTTTAGACTTTGAACTGGCTACATCAGATTGAAGTACCAACTTGTCAACACCCTAAGTAAAGGAACCTATGATGAATGTGGCTGTGACACAGGCAGAGTGACTGCTGGACATCTGCTACAATCTTGTCCAACATATGATGAACAGAGAAGGCTCTTGTAGCCACCACTAGCACCATACCAGGACAAGCTGTGTGGAGATGTCACCGGCCTTGAGCTGATGAATGCTTCCTTTGAATTTACTAATATTGACGTCTAGGTGTACACAGAGGTAATCCACATATTGCTGTCACAGCACACAAATACACTAAATTTGACAGTTTTAATTTTTCCCAGAGTGAAGACTGAATAAACAAATAACATCCATTTTGATAATAAAGTAATGCAAAAAATTTCTTTTAAATGGAAAAAAAAATCAAGTAATTTCCTATTTTAGCATCTTTCTGCTCAGAATAATGTTCCTTTGCACCATATTCAATTGTTCTCTAATCAAAGGTTAGAAGACCCCTGGGTTAGGAATACCATAAAACCTCGTTGAAAAAAATTAAATTAAATGCACCAAAACTCAAAGCAGTTGATCCATTCAAATACATGCGGTCAATCTGGGGAGATCACTCATTTATCAGAAAGACTCTGAACTGAAATTACCAAAAATCATATAAAATTAACCAACTATCGTATCTCCGTGTGATAAACACTACAATGGAGATTGTCACATTACCAATGTTGTACTTTTAATCTACTTAAAAGTCAATAAAATTTGACAAAATTCTATTAGTAATGAGTCAAGTAAAAATGTGGATGATAATGTGGCAGATAGAACATCAGTTGTTGAATGGCTAATCAAAGTACCTTGAAATACAATTAAATGACAAAAAATGGTGACAAGTTACAGCGATAGATTCTTCTAGATCTGAGAGCCATGTATCGGAACCAATATGACAAAGTTATGACGCAGCGTAACAAGACTCATGGTTTGTCAGAAACCGAGCAGTTGAACTTTTTGGTTCTACCATATACAAATTTTGCTGACACACAGAGTATGAGATTTGATTTATTTTTTAAAAAAACTCGTCATTGCAACAACAGATACCAGCTGAGAGAAAACAAAGAAAATACAAGCCAAGCATGAGATTCTATATATAACTGGTCAAATGTTATAAGTGGTTAAGTTCGTGTATAAATTTAAGTAAACATTTGAAGCCAATAAGTGTGAATTTGGAGTCAAAATTATTGTATGTGGAGGCAGGAACTCACAAGTCATAATAAATTATGAATGATGTCGTGAAGTCAGAATAAAATATGAGTGAGAATCAATGATGGGTGGTGTGATAAAGTCATAATAAATTATGAATGATGTCATGAAGTCAGAATAAAATATGAGTGAGAATCAATGATGGGTGGTGTGATAAAGTCATAATAAATTATGAATGATGTCGTGAAGTCAGAATAAAATATGAGTGAGAATCAATGATGGGTGGTGTGATAAAGTCATAATAAATTATGAATGATGTCGTGAAGTCAGAATAAAATATGAGTGAGAATCAATGATGGGTGGTGTGATAAAGTCATAATAAATTATGAATGATGTCGTGAAGTCAGAATAAAATATGAGTGAGAATCAATGATGGGTGGTGTGATAAAGTCATAATAAATTATGAATGATGTCGTGAAGTCAGAATAAAATATGAGTGAGAATCAATGATGGGTGGTGTGATAAAGTCATAATAAATTATGAATGATGTCGTGAAGTCAGAATAAAATATGAGCGAGAATCAATGATGGGTGGTGTGATAAAGTCATAATAAATTATGAATGATGTCGTGAAGTCAGAATAAAATATGAGCGAGAATCAATGATGGGTGATGTGATAAAGTCATAATAAATTATGAATGATGTCGTGAAGTCAGAATAAAATATGAGTGAGAATCAATGATGGGTGGTGTCATAAAGTCATAATAAATTATGAATGATGTCGTGAAGTCAGAATAAAATATGAGCGAGAATCAATGATGGGTGATGTGATAAAGTCATAATAAATTATGAATGATGTCGTGAAGTCAGAATAAAATATGAGCGAGAATCAATGATGGGTGATGTGATAAAGTCATAATAAATTATGAATGATGTCGTGAAGTCAGAATAAAATATGAGCGAGAATCAATGATGGGTGATGTGATAAAATCATAATAAATTATGAATGATGTCGTGAAGTCAGAATAAAATATGAGTGAGAATCAATGATGGGTGGTGTCATAAAGTCATAATAAATTATGAATGATGTCATGAAGTCAGAATAAAATATGAGTGAGAATCGATAATGGGTGGTGTCATAAAGTCATAATAAATTATGAATGATGTCGTGAAGTCAGAATAAAATATGAGTGAGAATCGATAATGGGTGGTGTCATAAAGTCATAATAAATTATGAATGATGTCGTGAAGTCAGAATAAAATATGAGCGAGAATCAATGATGGGTGATGTGATAAAGTCATAATAAATTATGAATGATGTCGTGAGGTCAGAATAAAATATGAGTGAGAATCGATAATGGGTGGTGTCATAAAGTCATAATAAATTATGAATGATGTCGTGAAGTCAGAATAAAATATGAGTGAGAATCGATAATGGGTGGTGTCATAAAGTCATAATAAATTATGAATGATGTCGTGAAGTCAGAATAAAATATGAGCGAGAATCAATGATGGGTGATGTGATAAAGTCATAATAAATTATGAATGATGTCATAATAAATTATGAATGATGTCATAAAGTCATAATAAATTATGAATGATGTCATAAAGTCATAATAAATTATGAATGAGAAGTGATAATGGGTGGTGTCATAAGTCATAATTAATTATGCATGATGTCATGAAGTCATGTTAAAATATAAAGAGTTACAGTCATTATTGATTACTTTGAGAGTTAGAGTCATGGAGTCAAAATTAATTATAGCAGATAAAAATGTATATACCCCAAGCCAGGTTTTCTATTCTTTTACCAGAGCTATGTCATCCCTTATCATTATTTTAATGAAATATTACCATCACTACTTTATCACTGGACCCATGCTTCCAGTGTTGCATATGTCTATCACTGCTATGACAGCTTTACATGGGAGATGGCCGAACATCATAGTGTTGTATTGTCCTCCTGTGTAAAGCTGACATCATACACTGTGTTCAACTCATTGCCAGCTCACCAGCTTTACCACAACACTGCGATTATTTGCCTTATCCCTAATTTACAGATCCAAGACAGACAACTCTGCACAAACATGCAAAAAAATCCCGGAGTTAAAAGTTTTTAAAAATGTTGCAAAATCCCAAGGTGATAGAAAAATTGCTAAGACTTGACCTGGAGCCCACAGTGCAGCCAAACAATAACCACACAGTGTGTACACGAAATAAACAACATAAATAAACACAGTGGAACATAAAGGGAACAAGTTCCTCTCAATGAAAGACGCTGGATATGCAATTCATTAAGGAACTGTCATAACCCTGTTGAGCAACAACAGATTCCTCGTGTTCCATCGCAGATGACTGCTGTAAAATGAGGGAAACTGGCTTGCGTGTGACATCTGAGTGATCTGTGAAAGGTCCAACAAAATTCAGCCCATAATTGATACAGATATTTTGATATATTTTTTATACATAAAGTTTCACTTTCAAACAAAATTCAGCCCATAATTTAAGCACATAAGGATATTTAATGTTTCATTTCCAAACATGTCTATATGTTCGGAATTGGAGTCATCAACGATGGCCTAACACATCAAGTGCTACAACAATCATCATTTTCAAGAGGACGTGACTTACCAGTATATGGGGATAGGCGGCGGGAACAATTGAAGGCTATGCATGAAAAGTGTTCCTTGTTGCAGTTTCCTCATATTCCAAGTCGCATGTCTGTGTTAGTCACCTCTAGTGACTCGGGCAGATGGTGCTCGTAAACCTGGGAGGGCCAACCATCTAAGGGCAGAATCCCCCTACAGAAAAGATCATCTGCTGCCTTGCAGGAAGATTGGGGTCAATCAAAGGCTAAGGAAAGCAAACCTGAACAAAATGCTGGCTGAAATCGGATGCACTGGGCCACTGACGCAGAACACAGTGCAACGTTTTAACATGTATTCAAGCGGAGTAGATCTAACAGGCTTAAACAGACAGCTGTCTTCGTGTGAGAGTCTGGAGTCCTACTCTGATTGAGTCCTGATCGCAGAGAGAGAGAGAGATATTTCCAAACAAAATTCAGTCCATAATTTATGTGATCATCAGGTGTCATGCCGGTTGATGAAGGCGACCATCTCGCTCCACTCCACATCGCTCGGTCCTATTTCAGTCGGTGATCTTTTATTACGCCATTGGGATAGGCTGTTCAATATTTGTTTCTCTTGGTTTCCCTCTGCCCATTTTTCCATTCATTCTGCCTGTTGTTATAGTATTCTCAATCATTCTGTTTTTATTCGCATGACATGTCCAATAAATGTAGATTGTCTCTTCTTTATGATTTCGATGATATTCTGGTTTCTCCAGCTCATCTTAAACACTCTTCATTTGTAATTTTTGCTATTCATGGAATTCATAGCATTCTCATGATAAACCACATCTCAACTACCTCTAATGTTCTTTGTGTTGTCTTACTTACTGTCCATGACTCACTTCCATATATTAGAACAGCTTCTATGTAGCACTTTAGGACATGTTTTCTAACATTAAACGACAATAATTTGTTACATAGGATGTTTTTCATTCTGTCGTTGCTTATTCTGCTTCGAATAGTTTATGTACATAGAGATATTTAATGCTTTACCTCAGTTAATTGTTTCCTACAATTTAGATCTTTTTCATTCCTTCACATCATTTGTTGTTTTTCTATAAACACTATTTATGGGGAGAGAAAAAGGCCAGTCACAGCACGTGGTGTACAGAGAACATGGAGTTAGTGCCAATATTTTTTATAGACCTCTTCTAGACAGCCAGGTATTTGTACTTCTGTCAAAATCCTTTGTGGACTATCTCTTGTAGATTGTTAATGATATCTGCCTGATGCTGTCCAGCTGTTAATATTGCTGAACTGGTCATTGCCCTCCAGACCAGCATGGCCAGGGACGATGAAACACTGTGTTTTATGGGAAGTGTTTAGTGTCTGTGTTTTATAGGAAGTGTGTTGCATTTTATGGGAAGTGTTTTGTGTCTGTGTTTTATGGGAAGTGTTTAGTGTCTGTGTTTTATAGGAAGTGTGTTGCATTTTATGGGAAGTGTTTTGTGTCTGTGTTTTATGGGAAGTGTTTAGTGTCTGTGTTTTATAGGAAGTGTGTTGCATTTTATGGGAAGTGTTTTGTGTCTGTGTTTTATGGGAAGTGTTTTGTGTCTGTGTTTTATAGGAAATGTGTAGTGTTTTATGGGAAGTATTTTGTGTCTGTGTTTTATAGGAAGTGTTTTGTGTCTGTGTTTTATAAGAAGTGTGTTGTGTTTGTGTTTTATAGGAAGTGTGTTGTGTTTATGTTCTATAGGAAAGGTCTTGTGTTTGTGTGTTATAGGAAGGGTGTTGTGTTTGTGTTTTATAGGAAGGGTGTTGTATTTGTGTTTTATAGGAAGTGTTTTTGTTTTAATAGCAAATGTGTGTGTATTGTTTTGTGTTTTATAGCAAATATGCATGTGTGTGTTATGTATTTGTGTTGCTCCAGCAAGATGTGACATCTGTCATATTTTACAACAAAATTGCAATATCTTGACATTTGACCACATGTACCTAATTTTCAAATTAAGATCAGCAAAACAGACGGCATCTCTATGGACATACGTTGTTCTATCTCCACAAAAACATATTCTATAGAATCTTCCTAAACAGAATAGAAGATGAAATTGATGAACGGGGGAACTGGTTGGTCTCGAAGCAGATGCCGGTCTTGAGACAGAGAGGTTGCGAGTTCAAATCCCGGCTGCATCAGTTGGGATTTTTATTTGTGATCACTGGAGGCTGTAGAAATGGGGTTTTACAGAAGAATGTTGAGAATACCATGGACAGCTAAGAAGATTAATGAAAATGTTCTGAAAGAGGCCAAAGCAAAAAGAGAGCTAATTTCCAATATTAGGAAGAAACAATCATAATTTTTTGGCCATGTAATGAGAAGAGAACAACTGGAAAAAGTGAGGGATGAAGAGATAGAGGGAAGCAAAGAGAAAAATTACCAGACAGCTTAAAAGAATGCCTTAGCAGAAGGTCAACAACAGAAATGATAAATAACTGTCGAGATCAAAAGTTTTGGAGAGACATGATCACCTACACCAGCAGGCCTGGTACTTGATGATGATGATTTGTGATTTCTCTTTGTGGCAACCACTCCTGATCTCAGCAGTGAGGCCTGGCTTGAAAACGCCAATTACTCATCGATGGAAAAAATATGAGTATCTCCAAAGTCTTGAGTTATCTGCTGTGTGGTGAGGGACCCTGTGCACACGGCTGCCAGGGAAAAATGGATTAATACACAAAATTCAAAATTCAGTTCCTAGTTTCTAGGGACTTAGGGGGGAGCTTAAGCGCCTGTGACCTGCGGTCGCAATAGCAGGGCCAGCGCACCATCAGCTGGCCAAGACCTAGGAGACCTACCTCCACGTGGTCTCCCATGGTAACAGTCTGCGTCAAAAAAGAGTGGCTAACAGAAGCTAGGATCGACGTGTTCCCTGTAGTGGTGGCTGTTACTGATTGAGGACCCAGTATTGCAGTACCTCTGGGCTGGACTAGTAGTTTCCCAGCATAGCCTGGGACAGACGACCTCCAACCTCCAGTAAGAGCCGGGAATGTCAAGAAAGCCATTACGACCCGCCACATCTTATGAGTCAAAGGGCAAACAAGTGCGTATCAACTCGTGGTAATCTGTCAACAACAACTAGGGACTTAGAGTTAAAAGAAACACACACACAACACTGATGCATAAATGTAAAATCAAATAAGTTGCTTTTAGAGATGGTATATCATGCAAGGACCAAGATAACAACTTTAACTATGAAATGGAACTCTCCACTGTGGGCCAACTTCATTGACTAAAAAATAGTATTCTATCTATTGACCCTTCGAGCAGTAGCCGTAGCCGGCCCATAGGGCATAGACCAAGATACTCCCTCTCTTATCTGAATTTTTGTTCTAGCAGTTTTCAATTCTTTTAAAGATATTTGATCAAATCTCGCCATTTGTCTCTGTTCTGTGCAAGCAGCTCTGTCTCACTTGAGGGAGCCGATTATCAGATCTACGTTTCATTAACAAAATCGTTTTTATGATAGCGGCTTGTTAAACCTCTGATCAATGGTTCTATACCAAGCCGGAGAAAAATAATTCCTCCATCTTGCATAAAACCGGAAACTAGTATTGTTTCTAGAATATTCTTTCCTTCTGGAATTGACCTGCTGAGCACTAAAGGAATGGATAGTCTTCTTTGTCATTAAAAGGATGTTACGTAGACATAGATGTACTGTTGTTTATTAGGGCCCTTTGGTCTTTAATTATAACATTTTTGAATACTCAGTTGTCTTCCCTCTTTGATCCCTGCACACTTGGTCATATTAGACTGGTTAGTTTGTTTCTAGAGGCACTGCGAAGAGGTGGAGTAGGGTCTGGATGGTTCTGGTTTACCAAATCTGATGAAAGGCAGCAGCTATGAGTCGCTGGCAGCTTCTAGCTCTGTTACTGTCCGTTTCTATTATATGACTAAATGTAAAGGAAGAGGATGGGTGGGTGGGACAAGGACATTTACATTGAGAGAGTAAGTAGTCTAAAGGAGGAGGATGGGTGGGTGGGACAAGGGCATTTACATTGAGAGAGTAAGCAGTCTAAAGGTGGAGGATGGGTGGGTGGGACAAGGGCATTTACATTGAGAGAGTAAGCAGTCTAAAGGTGGAGGATGGGTGGGTGGGACAAGGGCATTTACATTGAGAGAGTAAGCAGTCTAAAGGTGGAGGATGGGTGGGTGGGACAAGGACATTTACATTGAGAGAGTAAGCAGTCTAAAGGTGGAGGATGGGTAGGTGGGACAAGGACATTTACATTGAGAGAGTAAGCAGTTTAAAGGTGGAGGATGGGAGGGTGGGACAAGGACATTTACATTGAGAGAGTAAGCAGTCTAAAGGTGGAGGATGGGTAGGTGGGACAAGGACATTTACATTGAGAGAGTAAGTAGTCTAAAGGTGGAGGATGGGTAGGTGGGACAAGGACATTTACATTGAGAGAGTAAGTAGTCTAAAGGTGGAGGATGGGTAGGTGGGACAAGGACATTTACATTGAGAGAGTAAGTAGTCTAAAGGTGGAGGATGGGTGGGTGGGACAAGGACATTTACATTGAGAGAGTAAGTAGTCTAAAGGTGGAGGATGGGTGGGTGGGACAAGGACATTTACATTGAGAGAGTAAGTAGTCTAAAGGCGAAAAAGGGATCTGGTTGATCCAGAGTGTTCAAGGGAAAAGCAGATCTTTCTACAATCAACACCTTACAGGAACATTCAGTCTGTATATGCTTCAAGAATGCTGGCACGGGCAGTGGAGCGGATATTGGGATGCCCTAAATCTAATTAAAGAGATTCCATAAATAGAATAAAACAGAATAAAAGGAAAAAGAATTTTTGTTGAGAAGTACATCAGAAGAAGTTGAGAGGTCGATGATGGTGATGTTTAATAGCAGACCTGTGGTGGACCTGGAATCAACCTGCATGGCCAGGACTGCATTGTATGAGGAGATGACGTTGTTGTTGTAAGAGTCTCCGTATCTTTCCTCCTGGCCCTTCTGTGATGCAGGAACTATAACAGGAAATGAGAAACACACTTCAACAAATATCAAGATGAGGAAGGCAGGATCATACACCTCTTTCTTTCTGACGTTCACCCGACGACTACTAAAGAAATCGATGTCCACTTTATCAACCGCCCTTAAAAAGACACTAAATGGCAGCGTTGGGGTGAGGTTTGCAGTAGAATTGTGATATTTGTGTCTTTTAGTGCAAGACATTCAATTTTAAACAGCATTTTGGAATACTGGCTTGTCTTCCTTCTTCGATCCCTACTTGCTTGACCAGACTAGGCAGGTTAGTCTGTTTCTAGAGGCACTATGAAGAGGTGGAGTAGTGTCTAAGTTCTGGTTTACCGATCCTAGCACAAGCCAACAGCTATCAGTCGCTGACATGTAATTTGCTGTCACGTGACTTGCCTCCAGATGATATAATACTTCCAGGCAAAACATTGATTGTTCCTTAATGCTCCAGTTTTATAAAGACAACCACATTTGTAGAACATATAACTGTACTCATAGTTACCTTAGCAAATAAATTAAAAACAAAAAAGAAATTGCTTTTGAATTATTTACATTCTTCTTCTTTTGTATACACCTCTAGATAGTTTGTCCTGATATAGTACTGGTGCCCACAAGAGCCTTCACTAGTCACCTTATGTTGGGCATGATTGTAGCAGATATCCAGCAGTCACTCTGCCTGTGCCACAGTCGCAGTCATCAGAGGTTCCTATCCTTAGGGTGTTGAAAAGAAGGTACTTCAAACTCTTGTGGTCTGTTAGGAGTCTAAAAAGTGTTATTTGTTCTTTTCTGTTGAGCTAGTAGTGTTGTTGTTGTTATGGATCCAGCCTTACCTTTGAGCTGCTGCCCTTCCCCCCAATGCCATGTAGTACTATCTGCAGGTATTTTTAAGTTCTGCTGTGATTCCGTACAGTGTTCCATTTTGAAGGTCTTTTAGGAAATAGTGTTGTTCTGATGTCAGTGAGCTTTGGACATTGAAAACAGTGAGCTGGTAGTAAACATCATCTTTTTCATATCCCTGGTGCTCTGATTTTCATTTGTTCATGCACTTGTTCCTGACAAACCTCTTTGATTCTTCATAAGTTGTACTTGTATCTGGCTGCTGTAGTTTACAACCTACCTTTGACACACTGTCTGACTCATCTGTAACAGGACTATTTACATTTTATACTATAAGCTTCTTCATTTTATAATGTTCATGACTCATTAGTTGTAATTGTTCAGTTGAACAAAGCTGTACACCTCTTCCATATACTTTTCCTGTGTGTTACCGGGGCCTCATGAGGGAAGTAAAGAATAATGACACAGTGACCTTCCAGGCATGTCGTAAGAGGCGACTAAGGAGGTTGATCGATGGCCTGACAAGCTGTCATTGTAAAAAGTATTGTTATGGAAACAGAGCCAAAGATTTTAGAAGTAGTAATCTCTGCAATATGTGCCACTTTGGCACGCAAGGTTTCTGTTTTTGAGATTGTGGTTCTGCCCTATGTGCTGTCTTCGGCTCAAAAGGACAATAGAAAGAGAGATAGAGAGTACATAAAGAGACAACAAATAAAATGGTTTGACCACATAATAAGGCAGAAAGACCAAAAGACTACACAACAAGCCTTCAATAAACATTGCGAGAACACCAGACTCAAGGGCTGACTATGAAAAACTTGGACTGATGGAAAATTAGAAACACTAGGAAACATAATAGCTGCAGAGGCAAACAGAAGAACAAAAGACCACAAATTATATCTCCCCTTGACCCTAAAAGGAAAATGAGGAAGGAAAGAAGGACAGAGAAGTTTTTTCTGTCTCTCATATTCTAGGCAAATTGAATATAGTAGATTGAGGAAAATCCATTGGCCATAGATACAACACTACAGACAAAATTATATGGGCCACTGCAAGAATGACAAAAGACATTGCAGATATAGACAATACTTCAGGCAAACGAAAGATAGATAGATGATAGGCAAATGATTCCTCCTCTACAATTTCTCTTGTATTATTTGATAAATGAGAACAGAGATTGTGAATTACAAATGAATTTAACCAAAACTATTTCTCCATGGTGCACGTGGCAATGCGGCTGTTGACTGTTTCGCTGGTTGAATAGCAGACATATGGTGTTAGAAACCTGCGGTAGACAGAAAGGATTTTTTCTATCAGGGGTGAAATAAAAATCCTGAGTCTCACACATCGTGGTGACTGCTTTGACCAAGCAGCCTTTATCCCTCTGGTTCTATAGTGAGCTCCCCGGCATACACCAGCAATGATAAAAGTGTCATAAAGATAGTTTTTTTTTTTGTGTTTCTCCATTTTTATATTAAAAGAGCTAACATAAACAGATATTAAAAGAACTCATATAAACATATATTAAAAGAGCTAACATAAACATATATTAAAAGAGCTAACATAAACAGATATTAAAAGAACTAATATAAACATATATTAAAAGAGCTAACATAAACAGATATTAAAAGAGTTAACATAAACAGATATTAAAAGAGCTAACACAAACAGATATTAAAAGAGCTAACACAAACAGATATTAAAAGAGCTAATATAAACAGATATTAAAAGAGCTAACACAAACAGATATTAAAAGAGCTAACATAAACAGATATTAAAAGAGCTAACATAAACAGATATTAAAAGAGCTAACACAAACAGATATTAAAAGAGCTAACATAAACAGATAGGCCTAAATCATCAATGAAGTTTCAAAATCACTTACCAAAACATCTTCGTTTGTAGGAATGAAAATCTCCATTTTCAAAATCACTTACCAAAACATCTTCGTTTGTAGGAATGAAAATCTCCATTTTCAAAATCACTTACCAAAACATCTTCGTTTGTAGGAATGAAAATCTCCATTTTCAAAATCACTTACCAAAACATCTTTGTTTGTAGGAATGAAAATCTCCATTTTCAAAATCACTTACCAAAACATCTTCGTTTGTAGGAATGAAAATCTCCATTTTCAAAATCATCAATGGAACGTTTTTTACCCCAAGATGCATCGGGAGAGAAGCAGTCATCACTATTTGTTACAAGAGTTCCGGAACTTGTTTGATCCATGTCACATGATTCTGTAGATAAACTAATACCACTAGACTTTGTGGATAAACTATTGTGTATGTCTTCCCCATTCATAAAAATACATGACGCATGTAAGTTCTGTTCTTCCATGGTAAGCAATGGCATTGGTTGATGTTTCTGATTTGTGACATAAGATGGACATGATTGTTTTGTGAAGGGGTTCATCGATGAATTTTGAGGAGGTGAATCTAAATGGGGCATAGATAGGTCGCCTGCCATGCTACTGCAGGATGGGTTTGTAGCAGCTCGTCTCAAGTGTTCTACCAGACTGGTATGGCTGGCCTGTTCAGCAACATCGGCAGCAGTTAGGCCTCTGTGGTTTTTTAAACTGAAAAAAATAATATTCCGAGATATAAAAACTTGCATTTGTATATGAGAGACATGAATGACTAGCTGACCTTTCTTACAACAAACATCTCTAAATACTTTCCTACAGCCATCTCTAAATACTTTCCTACAGCCATCTCTAAATACTTTCCTACCACCACCATCTCTAAATACTTTTCTACCACCACCATCTGTAAATACTTTCCTACTACCAACATCTCTAAATCCATTCCTACCACCAACATCTCTAAATACTTTTGAGTTATTTGCGGGTCATCTACACTGCACTCCAAACATGTCCCTACGTGCTCAGATCCCCGCCTCAGCAAGTCCAGCGACTGACGACTCCAGTTCTGTGTTGGCTGATAAGTCTTCTTATACCCCCACTAAGTTTCTCATTTCTGGTTGTGCCCATCTTAACTCCCATCTCTTTCATCTGAAGGAGTGACATGGATTTGTGGTCGTTGAAGTCCTGTGCTCTTCCCACATAGTGGAGGGTATTGATGATGTCCGCCTGATCCGTTGGTTGACCATCCTCAACAATAGCGCAGCTAGCCAACCTGTCTGCTCTTTCATTTCCCTGTACTCCCGCACGTCCTAGGACATAGACAAAGGTGACCTTACGTATTTTGGACTTCTGCAACGACTCTACTCATTGCATGCGTACAGAGCCCACCTCCGCTTTTTTAATCATGCTCATCAAATCACTCAGTATACATGTGTGGGTGTAGTCTTGTGACTCTAACCATTTGAATGCCTTGGTCACTGCCATCACCTCCATTGTCATGCTACTCGTGGTCATGACGTATGCACCACTGTCTTCTTTCACTATTATACAGATCCGTCTGTATAGATGACCGCATCTTTCTCATCTGTGTTATCGCAGATGAGACAGTTGACCTCCGCATTGATCATGACTGAGTTCTTTTCCCTACTTTTCCTGTCAAGTGTGACAATACACGAGAATGTCCCCTTAAATGATGCAGGCACAGGTATCCACTCTTCGCCAATGTTGATATTGGTAAGCCCACAGACCTGTTTGATGACATCTTCAGCTTGGCCCACCCATGACTTGCCTCTTTTTAGCCTGGCACCTTTCCCTGTGTTGAGCTCATGGTGCAATGGATACTCTTTATCTGCACTAATCTTCAGATTTTCTTTTCCAACATCTCTAAATACTTCCCTACCACCAACATCTCGAAATACCTCCCTAAAACCAACATCTCTAAATACTTCCCTACCACCAACATCTCGAAATACCTCCCTAAAACCAACATCTCTAAATACTTCCCTACCACCAACATCTCGAAATACCTCCCTAAAACCAACATCTCTAAATACTTCCCTACCACCAACATCTCGAAATACCTCCCTAAAACCAACATCTCTAAATACTTCCCTACCACCAACATCTCGAAATACCTCCCTAAAACCAACATCTCTAAATACTTCCCTCTGGTGACTAAACTAAACTGGAAAGGTGTGATCTGAGCAGTACATAGCTGTCCATTGTGCAAGATGATTTATCAGCTAAACTAAACTGACAGTACCCCACCAAGCACAACTTACTGTCAAGAATGAAGCTGTGAAATAATGAACTGACATAACACCAAGTGAACACATTTTTAGGTGGTACAGAGAGTGCTCATCCTCATTATTATTAGGTACCCCAACTCTCCAAACTAAGTACCCATATTTTTTCAACACTTGAGCCAGCTGAAAAAGTGCATGGCAAGGAACAAAACTATAATCATAGAATCATGAAGCCAAAGCTCTAACCACTACATTACCTACACACTCACAAAGTGTACAACTTGGCAACAATTCGACACTCACAAAGTGTACAACTTGGCAACAATTCGATAAAGAAATGCTGAAGCAGAAATCAAAACTAGATTGTCAAAATCAAGTCAAACATTTCTATCACTTAGGAATATCTGTAACAGTGAAGCTGGTGGAAGCTACCGCTTCTCAAATAGACGATAGTGAATACAGATAATGTAACAGTGAAGCTGGTGGAAGCTACCGCTTCTCAAATAGACGATAGCAGTATCATATAGTGGCGACCAGCAGATTTAACTATAATGATGGTATTTCAGTATAACTAGTGAGTCAGAAGTTTAGTTACAGTAGAGGTTATAGGAGAAGGGTAGTAACCAGGAGGAAGGAGTGAGGTTCAGAGTATTGGACAAAGCGATGGGAGGTTACATGATCCCCACTCACCAGTTGTAGAGGGTGGGTAGTGACGCACCGAAGGAGAGGTCCAGAATAGTGGAACGACACAATGTCTCACTACATGGAAAAGTTTAGTTACATGCAACGACCTCGTGGTGTTATTGTCAGATCTCCACGAGTGTCCATCATGTTCACAACAACTAGTGGTTGTTATTGTGATGAGCATGCATTGATCCCATGACTTTGGCCGGCTGATAAATAAGTGGTCATCCAACTTCCAGGAGAGGTCATTGTCATGAGGTAACATTATGTCACCAAGTAGGCGAAAAACAGGATGCTTTGTCCAAATTTGGGAAAGTTCAGGTGAGTCACAGATGGTGGACACTGGACACGTAAACATTGAGTGACCAGATCACGTTGAAGTGGTCAATTTGCGATGATCTTATTGGTCACCATCTCGCAGGTAGAAGAGAGTTGAGGAGTATTTAAAGTCGAAGGAGTTAGGACAGAGAAGTTAAGCCAGAGATTTTAGAGAGAACAAGGAGTTAGGACAGAGAAGTTTAGCCAGAGATTTAGAAGAGTCAGTCAGAAGTTAGAAGTAGAAGCAGTTAAGTAGTTTGGAAACAGTTAGAGTCAGAACAGTTAGAAAGTTAAGAGTAGAAGTCTTGAGTAGCCAAGTCAGTTAAGAATCAACAAGTTATAATTATAGGTGTGAAGTAACTTTGAAAGACAGTGAAAGATTAATTCAAGTTGTGTGTGTTCATAAATTCTCACAAGTGTAAGTAGACTTACAAGTTCGTAAGTTGATGAATAATGTTGATGAATAATGTTTGATGATCAATAAACTGAATATAATTGTGTAACAAGAGAGACTTCGTGTGCAAGTCTATAACATTATTATTGATTTGGTCCAGTGACGCAGAACGAATCCTGAGTTGTGGCGGAGAGAAATCAAATAAGAGTGACAGAAAAAATTTAATGGAGAGAACAAAAGTACATGCCAACAAGCTACCTGTGCATTGGCCAGTCTCAACGAGAAATCACCGTGTTCAACAGTTGAGGTCAAGAGTTTCACCCACATCAACAAATTTACCTGTGTCTATCCAGCTGTTTAGAAGCTATGAATTAAAGTTCTACCTGTTGTTCCAGTCAAGAGTTCAAGTTACAAGCCTTGAAGTACAACTGCTAAAATTGACCTGTGTCCAAAATTCTCATTTTATAAATCAGAGGTCAAGAGTTCACACACACCGCAAGTTCTACCTGTGTCAAGTGTCTAAGAGAAAGGCACACACATTCTAGTCAGCGTAAATCTGACCTATTATCAGAATATTGTCAAGAAAGAAAGAGTCACTAGGATTCTCAGTCAACTTAAATCTACCACTCCTGCCAGCTGAGAATTGTCAAATTTATACATCAAATTGCGCAATTGTTTCCAAGTTTTTTTAAAAATTCATTTAGCCTGACCTGTGAACCCAGTTGTCAATTTAAAATCACAAAGTCAGTACAGACAACTCTCATCTCAGCGGAAGCAGATCACTCTCGTTTGTTATTGTCCACATGTGTGAATTGGGGAATAATTCCATGTGTCAATTTATAGAAGAAATTGTGTCTTAATCATTTCAAGTGGTGTAGTTTTTTTATTTAGTGAAACAAGTCAAGTAACAAGTAAGAGTGTTAATATTTCAATATTACAATGGCCATTCGCGAGTGTTGTTAAATTAAATTAACATTAACATTAGACATTAGAAGACCAGAAGGCAAGGAAGAAGACCGATTGTCAGCACAGCTGAGAAACAATAATTAATTAATTAGAGTTATTAAGTAGTTAATTAATTTATTTATTAAGTAAGTAGTTAAAGATTGTATTCTTTTAAATTAGTATTGTAACCATTTTTTTTCAACAGCTGGTGGAATTTGTTTAAATAGTGTTCTGTTAGTTTGGTTAAGTAATTATTAATTTTAAATTAGTATTCTTGATAAATTGACATACCCTATTTTATATTGTTCTGTAACCATTTTTTAAATTGTACTGGATGTATTTTTAATAGTGTTTGAAATACTACATTGTTTATCCCACAGGGAAATTAAATAATAATAATCATTTTTATACTACATTGTTTTATTCACAGAGAAATTAATAATAATTTCTATTTATTTCAGAAACTGAGGCCAGAGTAGAGCTCATAAAGTGCTGATAATTAGTACATGTAAAATAACATATAATAAATTTTAATTGTTGTTCTATCAATAGAAGGGAGAGGTAGGTATTATAGGAAACATGGCAACCACAGTAGACCCCACAACCGAAACGCTGAATGAACTGCGACTGACGATAAACCTGCCATCAAACTTAAGAGGACGGAGGGAGAGTGTAGAGAATTTGCAGACTTAACACTGAATTGGAGAGACCTAAAGAATATAACTTTCAAGACTTGATCGGATGAAGTATCCACATTCATGGGAAGGTAAGGTAGAATTAATGCCTGTGTGTATATACGGAGACAGAGTATTGGTCTAACGGAAAAGGGCATTTGTGAGATCTGGTGGAAGAGGTGATATCCAGTGACAGATCATAAATATTTTCATTGAAGGATTAGCCAACAGAGATACAAGATAAAATTATATTGACTTAGGAAGGATCTTACGACAATGAATGGAACTTTAGATTTAGCCAGCAAGGAAGAAATCATATGAGAAGATGTGATTCAAGTATGAGCATATATTCAATAAGAAATAGATGGAACATGGATACGACTAAATGGGTCTTATGCTGCAATAAGAGATATTAATATTTACTATGTAGACAGGAGATGAATTATAAAGACTATATGTATGAAGATGTCAATAGAGGGACAATAAGGTTCCTAAAGTAATGATCGTATAAGAGATACGAGAGTCGATAGACGAGAATGTAAACAAGGGTAAGGGATTCCCAAGGTTTACCTGTGATGACTCACTAGGGAGAAGCCAGGATTTAGTTAAGCCGTATAGGTGACCACTTGGGGAGTGAGTCACCCGAAGTAACGAATAAAAAAATGGTGATAACCATGTTTACATCGGCTTAATTAAGGCTTGAGTCGAGTTGAGAGGACGCTATTTACAGGCGCTGAAGTCTTAGCGTACCTAGAGTTAAGAGAACTCAGAATTGACAAACAAGAGATGATTTATAGAGAATGTCTAGAGATATGGAGAAGTAGTGTCAAGAGAATATAGAAGACAAGAGATGATTTATAGAGAATGTCTAGAGATGATAGTAGTGTCAAGAGAATATAGAAGACAAGAGATGATTTATAGAGAATGTCTGGAGATGATAGTAGTGTCAAGAGAATATAGAAGACAAGAGATGATTTATAGAGAATGTCTAGAGATGATAGTAGTGTCAAGAGAATATAGAAGACAAGAGATGATTTATAGAGAATGTCTAGAGATATGGAGAAGTAGTGTCAAGAGAATATAGAAGACGAGAGATGATTTATAGAGAATGTCTAGAGATATGGAGAAGTAGTGTCAAGAGAATATAGAAGACGAGAGATGATTTATAGAGAATGTCTAGAGATGATAGTAGTGTCAAGAGAATATAGAAGACAAGAGAGATGATTTATAGAGAATGTCTAGAGATGATAGTAGTGTCAAGAGAATATAGAAGACAAGAGATGATTTATAGAGACTGTCTAGAGATGATAATAGTGTCAAGAGAATATAGAAGACAAGAGATGATTTATAGAGAATGTCTGGAGATGATAGTAGTGTCAAGAGAATATAGAAGACAAGAGATGATTTATAGAGAATGTCTAGAGATATGGAGAAGTAGTGTCAAGAGAATATAGAAGACAAGAGATGATTTATAGAGAATGTCTAGAGATGATAGTAGTGTCAAGAGAATATAGAAGACAAGAGATGATTTATAGAGAATGTCTAGAGATATGGAGAAGTAGTGTCAAGAGAATATAGAAGACGAGAGATGATTTATAGAGAATGTCTAGAGATGATAGTAGTGTCAAGAGAATATAGAAGACAAGAGATGATTTATAGAGAATGTCTAGAGATGATAGTAGTGTCAAGAGAATATAGAAGACAAGAGATGATTTATAGAGAATGTCTAGAGAAGATAGTAGTGTCAAGAGAATATAGAAGACAAGAGATGATTTATAGAGAATGTCTAGAGATATGGAGAAGTAGTGTCAAGAGAATATAGAAGACGAGAGATGATTTATAGAGAATGTCTAGAGATGATAGTAGTGTCAAGAGAATATAGAAGACGAGAGATGATTTATAGAGAATGTCTAGAGATGATAGTAGTGTCAAGAGAATATAGAAGACAAGAGATGATTTATAGAGAATGTCTAGAGATGATAGTAGTGTCAAGAGAATATAGAAGACAAGAGATGATTTATAGAGAATGTCTAGAGATGATAGTAGTGTCAAGAGAATATAGAAGACAAGAGATGATTTATAGAGAATGTCTAGAGATGATAGTAGTGTCAAGAGAATATAGAAGACAAGAGATGATTTATAGAGAATGTCTAGAGATGATAGTAGTGTCAAGAGAATATAGAAGACAAGAGATGATTTATAGAGAATGTCTAGAGATGATAGTAGTGTCAAGAGAATATAGAAGACAAGAGATGATTTATAGAGAATGTCTAGAGATGATAGTAGTGTCAAGAGAATATAGAAGACAAGAGATGATTTATAGAGAATGTCTAGAGATGATAGTAGTGTCAAGAGAATATAGAAGACAAGAGATGATTTATAGAGAATGTCTAGAGATATGGAGAAGTAGTGTCAAGAGAATATAGAAGACAAGAGATGATTTATAGAGAATGTCTAGAGATGATAGTAGTGTCAAGAGAATATAGAAAAGAGAGCTGAGGAAATAGAGATTACCTTAGATGAACTAGAAGTTAAGAGTTACCAATGTGAAACATATGGTACTAACTACGAGTTGGTCAGAGTTCTTAAACTTGCGAAGTTGGATGGTAATCCAAGGAACAACTGACCAATAATAGGTAATGAGAAATATGAGAAACAAGGTGATGACCTGTGTTGAGTGAGACCTAAAAGGAAATTAGGTGATAAAGGTGATACTAAGAGAAGTATCATGAGAAAAGGAGTCAGGAAGAGACTCATGTGAAACATGTACCGAGTGATAACTCATAGGAAGGTTACATGTGGGAATTATAGGAGACTTACAAGAAGTCAGAGAAATGAGAGAACCTCAAAGAGAATTCTAAGATGTGAAATTATGTAACTGAGTGATAACTCAGAAAGGTTACATAAGAAATGAAGAGATTTTAAGTTGTATGAGAGGTAATAACCTGAAGAAGATGAGTCTAAAGAAGTAGACTCATGGGAAAATAATCATGTAACCAGAGTGGTAACTCGTAAAAGGTTATATAAAGAGAAATGGAACTTGAGAGAGAGTTTCCAGAAGTTATTGAGACTAAATAGTAGTCCTGTGTGAATACAAGAGATTAATGGATTAATCGCAGATTATTCTGAGTCAAATTAATGACTAGCAGATGCTGTCAAGCGGACTGTATCCAGATAATTCTGATATTGAGAGTAGAGAGGAGATACTAAAAGAGAGTATCATGAAGAAGTTGAGTTTTAAAATGAGGCTCAAAGAGGGTATGTTGTAAATAGATAAGTCTGAAGATATATATGTATGTATATTGATATATTATTGCTCAAGCTAAGTGTGGTTGGTGATCGTGTTGTGATTGTGATCTCCGGAGATATGTGCATTGTCTAAGTTTTGTCAGTATATGTTCTATGTCAATTGAGCGGATATGTTCTAAAGCATAAAGACTCGCAATAATGATGCATGATAATGCGTGTTGTACATGGTTTGTTCTTATGAGTTTATTTATAGGATATTGGGATCACAGATGCCAGTCGACAGATGTCTGGTGATGCCTGTGATGTAGCCCCAAGAAGCTGACAAACAGTCATTGTCAAGAATTAGTTAACATTCTCAATAAGACTTGCATTATATTAAATGGTGGAGTTAATCATTCAAGGGACACAACTGGACATATTTTGAAAATTATGTCCCCTATGAAATTTTTTAGTTACAAATAATTTTTATTGCTCAGTACCTTATTATCTCCTAGATTGTGTTGATGCTTATGTATTATTAAAGAATGAATGTTATATTGTGACAATTATTTAGAGAAACATTTTACTCACATGACTTAGAATCTGCTATTGCATGTTATCAGTTAGTAGACCATAGAATTCAAAGATGTATATATGTATACTGTTACTATTTTATTATGATGTTACAAAATTTAATACTACGTATGTAAATCTGGACATTAGGGGGAGATAATGTAACAGTGAAGCTGGTGGAAGCTACCGCTTCTCAAATAGACGATAGTGAATACAGATAATGTAACAGTGAAGCTGGTGGAAGCTACCGCTTCTCAAATAGACGATAGCAGTATCATATAGTGGCGACCAGCAGATTTAACTATAATGATGGTATTTCAGTATAACTAGTGAGTCAGAAGTTTAGTTACAGTAGAGGTTATAGGAGAAGGGTAGTAACCAGGAGGAAGGAGTGAGGTTCAGAGTATTGGACAAAGCGATGGGAGGTTACATGATCCCCACTCACCAGTTGTAGAGGGTGGGTAGTGACGCACCGAAGGAGAGGTCCAGAATAGTGGAACGACACAATGTCTCACAAAATAGGAAAAGTTTAGTTACATGCAACGACCTCGTGGTGTTATTGTCAGATCTCCACGAGTGTCCATCATGTTCACAACAACTAGTGGTTGTTATTGTGATGAGCATGCATTGATCCCATGACTTTGGCCGGCTGATAAATAAGTGGTCATCCAACTTCCAGGAGAGGTCATTGTCATGAGGTAACATTATGTCACCAAGTAGGCGAAAAACAGGATGCTTTGTCCAAATTTGGGAAAGTTCAGGTGAGTCACAGATGGTGGACACTGGACACGTAAACGTTGAGTGACAAATACTTGGATCATAGGGTCGTAGGGGTGCTCGGCAGCAGCTGATTGGCTGCTGAGCCTCAGGTGGAAGAGAGAGTTGAGGAGTATTTAAAGTCCGGCACAAGAAGAAAGTCAAGTCAAGCCAGAGAATTAGAAGAAGTAGAATGTAGACTGAGTCAGTTAAAACGGCTTCGGCCGAACTGCTAAATGCAGTTAGCCAGTTAACAGTTAGAGTCAGAACTGTTAGAAAGTTAAGTTAGAAGTGTAGTAATAAGTTTTTATGGAGTTAGCAAGAACAGTTAGAAATATACAAGTTACAGTCATAAGTCAGTGATAGATTATTAAGACACTAGAGAAGTTAAGAGTAGAAGTCTTGAGTAGTCAAGTCAGTAGGAATTGACATTGATAGAAACTAGATAAAGAAGTTGACAAGAATATTATGACAGTAGTAGTGAAGCGATGAGTTATACTTCCAAGTGTTTCAAGAATTGTGTGTGTTCATCTTACATGTCGTAAGTAGATAAATTATAACAAATTGTGTGACATTACTTAAACGTCGCATCCAAGACTATAGATCATGTGTGCCAGCAGAAAATCCAATAAATGTGATTATCATTATATATTAAAGAAAACGACTGTCATGATCTTATCTGTTACATGTTGTAACATCAATGTAATGTGATGTGTTGTCAAGATATATACAATACAACAAAGAACAAGACGACGCTATAACATATCTGGAAGACATGCAACATTAATCATCATCATCGAGTGCCGTCTCCGCATTGAAGGTTGGCTACCTTGGAGCGCCATCCCACTGTTTCTTGCTTTGATGGTGCAGGTTGTCATAGGCTGACTTGTCCATCTTTTGATGTTACTCATCCATGTTAGTCTTGGTCTGCCTCAGCCTTTATTACCCTGTATTTTCACTTCCAATATTACTTTTTCTTTCCACTTGGGTAGTAGGCAACCTTCTTTGAGGCTTCAGTTGCGGGTCCATCTGTGACACCCGTGTCCATGTAATTCTGGGGTATTTTTCCTGCAGCATGATGAGTCATAGGGCTCTCATTTCAGTCTCGGGTTGCTCGTTTATGGAGACTATTCCTGGAACATCTGTGATTATTTTTGTTTTATTTTTACAGTTGGATCATGGTTCAGGTGTGAGTACAGATCTTTGTTTGGTTCTAATTCATGTGCATGTTGTCTGAAGGTTCCCCTTGCAAGATGATTCAGGCTCTTCCTTAGGATTCTGTTTTTTTTTTCTATCTTGGAATTGTTGGTGCAGTGGGTGATCTCCTGCATGACAAATTATGGGGAACCTGAGCAGACCTCAAACACAGTCTAGTTCGTGATCCATGCTGGGCTAAATATCAAAATGCATAATAGTAGTAAATGATTGTAGAAGAATAAGAAGATTACTCACTCAAAAGATGCTCCATGACCACTAACATCATAGCACAGTCCAGGTTGCCCGCTTTAGCTGCCTTGTGTAGGGCTGTGTCTCCCATGAAGTCCTGACAAATAAATGCTACAGATTAAGGAGCACAAATATTAAAACTTTTAGCTGCCTTGTGTAGGGCTGTGTCTCCCATGAAGTCCTGACAAATAAATGCTACAGATTAAGGAGCACAAATATTAAAACTTTTAGCTGCCTTGTGTAGGGCTGTGTCTCCCATGAAGTCCTGACAAATAAATGCTACAGATTAAGGAGCACAAATATTAAAACTTTTAGCTGCCTTGTGTAGGGCTGTGTCTCCCATGAAGTCCTGACAAATAAATGCTACAGATTAAGGAGCACAAATATTAAAACTTTTAGCTGCCTTGTGTAGGGCTGTGTCTCCCATGAAGTCCTGACAAATAAATGCTACAGATTAAGGAGCACAAATATTAAAACTATCTCCAAGAAATTAGATCAAAGCACTAAAGGAAAGCCCCTAGTTATGCACACTCCTAGTTCCAACTCATTTCTACACACTCCTAGTTCCAACTCATTATTTATACACACTCCTAGTTCCAACTCATTATTTCTACACACTCCTAGTTTCAACTCATTATTTCTACATGCTCCTAGTTCCAGCTCATTATTTCTACACGCTACAAGTTCCAACTCATTATTTCTACAAACTCCTAACTCCAGCTCATTATTTCTACAAACTACAAGTTCCAACTCATTATTTCTACACACTACAAGTTCCAACTCATTATTTCTACACACTACAAGTTCCAACTCATTATTTCTACACACTACAAGTTCCAACTCATTATTTCTACACACTCCTAGTTCCAACTCATTTCTACAAACTCCAAGTTCCAGCTCATCATTTCTACACACTACAAATTCCAACTCATTATTTCTACACACTACAAGTTCCAACTCAATATTTCTACACACTCCTAGTTCCAACTCATTTCTACACACTATAAGCTCCAACTCATTTCTACACACTATAAGCTCCAACTCATTTCTACACACTATAAGCTCCAACTCATTATTTCTTCACACTCCTAGTTCTAACTCATTATTTTCTACTCACTCAGCCTCATATTCCAAACTGCCATAGCCTCAGTACAACATCAGCATATGTAACACATAATGATATTTAACATGTAGAGATATTTAACACTTAATGATATTTAACTATTTCTGGACTGTGCCTGAATTTTAGGTTTTCTGTATATTTGGACCAGATCAATTCTCAATTTACAATAATTCCATCACATCTCTTTTTTATTTTACAGAAAGGACTTAGGTTCAAGCCCACCAGAGGCAGTAGTATTTGTCAAAAACAGGAGAAATCTGTAGTTTCTTCATGACATTATTCTTTCCTGATCTCTTGCTCTAGGCTAGTGAGACCCGATGTGTAACCTTCTTGAATAATGGCATTAAACATAAGGTACCATCTGCACTTGCACATGTTAAAGAACCCTGGCACTCAAACATACCAGGAAATTATAAGGCAGATACAATAGCTAAGAGAGGATCCAGACAGATACATACATCCATCACACTAGACACAGCCAAACAAGTCACAAACTCCAACAGTAGAGAGGAGTGGCTGAATGGATGGGTCTTAAGGAAAACAGGGAGAGAGCTTTATAAATATAAGGCAAGACCAAATCCACAAGACAACATGAACAACCTAACAAGAAGAGACCAAACCACCATCTTCAGACTGAGAACAGTAAATGTTATGTTGAATCACCACATTAATAGAATACAACAAAACCATACCCCAGTATGTCCACTCTGTAATCACCCACAAGAAACTGTAGAACATCACCTGTTTCAATGTCCAAAGCTCACTGACATCAGAACATCACCTGTTTCAATGTCCAAAGCTCACTGACATCAGAACAACACTACTTCCTCAAAGACCCCTCCAAATGGAACACTCTGTACGGAACCACAGCAGAACTTAAAAATACCTGCAGATACTACTACATGGCATTGGCGAAGGGCATCAGCTCAAAGGTTGCTGGATCCATAACAACAACAACAACAACAACAACCACAGCAGAACTTAAAAATACCTGCAGATACTACTACATGGCATTGGGCTGAAGGGCATCAGCTCAACGGTCGCTGGATCCATAACAACAACAACAAAGAACTCTTGGCAGTTACAATAAAAAAAGAACGGGCCATAAATTTTCCTGCTGTCTGGAAACAATTGTCCCAGCGTGGATCCAAGGCTGTGCTATGGATTTAGTGCACGAGTCAGGGTTCTTTGATTTTCTCAACGGGGATATCGAAGCACCTATGGGTTCTCCCAGTGTGCAGTGATGATGATCCTAACAACAACACATTACAACCAGTCTAACAATGAAACGTTAACACTTCAAGATTGGTACCTGTCTATTTGTTGAAGAACCGCACTGCAGCAACCACTTCAAGCAAAGAAGAGATCCAGACTGAGCGGATAGATGCAACGGAGATGTGTTTGATCTATGGCAAGGTGTGTCAAACCCTAGATTTGGACATACATTCAGTTTCATAAGGCAACTCAGCTGCAAAAGAGAGAAATAACAAAGAAATTAGATGTATCATCAACGGTAGCAGAAGGCATTGTTATTCTCACTGTCTGAGTGTTTCTCAGTGTTTAACTCTTGTCTGCCTCAGTGAGTGTAGACAGTGCTGGCACTATTGCGGATGCCATTTTGCCCTCAACTCACTTTCCTGACGCACATTATATACTTTCCTGTCACTAAATTAGTGCCAATAATTTTTACAGACCTTCTGCGTATGATTTTTGGGGTAATGTGGTCGGTATTACATCCGTGCCTCTTGACTTTCCCAGAAAAAATCTGGTACCCATTTAGGCTGGGTGAACCTGGGATCAGGATCGAACCTGACCTCCTGTCCTTTGTAATCCAGTTCACTAACCACTGAGCTATCGCAGCTCCTGAATGGCACTAAGACGAAGCCAAAAATATGGCTGGGTTGACAGGACTCACGGCTGCTGTGTCAATAAAACAATGGAACACCTCGTGTAGCCACTGCACAAAGGGGTTGAATTTCAGGCTTTAAATACAACCTGACCCAGGAAATAATTACAGCATCCCATTCCCATGTCTCTGCTTGAGTAAACACACAGCTGTGTAGTAAAAGTCCAAAGAAAATCGTATTCTCCTAACTCAAAATTTAACAGTTAAATGGTAGTAATTTTTACAATGGTATTATAAAAAACATGGCTCACAGACCTCATCAAGGCCAGCTCCTTGTTGTGGGGATGAGGCTTAACAGTCACCAGGGACTGAAAACCAAGACTGGCCAGGTATTCCTACAACCGAGCAAGACCACAGTCTGCTCTAGCAAGTTTAAGTGCTTAAGTCGGAGGCAACAACAGCCATTCACAGAGCTGGGGCTATGAACATATGGACAAGAGAGGTGAAGAACTTGAAAATTGGCAGGATGACAATGGGCTTATACTATTAAACCAGACAACAGATCCACCAACATTCTACTCCAGATCATGGCATACCATATCTACACCAGACCTTGCTTTCCATTCACCAGACCTGGATTGGAATATCACACGTATTGTTAGGAAACAACTTGGAGGCAGTGACCAGTCTTTTTAGTGGTGCAAAATAAGGCCGTCAGGGAGAGCGGCACACTTTCCAGATGGAATTACAAAAAGGCAGACTGGAAAATGAATCAACATTACACCAGTGTACTGACTAAAGATATAAATACAGATAGAGACATCAACAAAATAGTTGATGAATTCAGTAGACTAATAATACAAGCTGCCAGTGAAACAATACCTAGAGGGGCACGGAAACACTACAAACCATACTGGAGTAGTGAACTAGAGCAACTGCACAATGACATGGAAACATCTCGAAAGCAAGCAGAAAATAACCCTTGCCAGGAACACCACAATAACTATCAGCATGCTAAAGCAAAATTTCAACAGGCTAAACTACAAGCCAGACGGAGAAGCTGGAAAGAGAAAACAGAGTCCTTGAATCTTGAAAGAGACACAAGAAAAGTGTGGAAGATTGTAAAATAGCTGAATGATGAGGGTACAGAAAGGAACACCAAAATTACACTGAAGAAGGATGGAAACATCCTAACAGGTAAGCATGCAGAAAATCACATTGCAGAATCATTTGCAAATGACAATAATATTGAAATTAGCCTAGAGGAACAACAAGAGACTCGTTTAAAACAACAAAATACAAGACAAAAAGAGACCACACATGAAGTCATGGAAATACCCATTACACAAAGAGAGTTAGAGCTGGCAATATCCAAATAATTAAAAGTGAAAAAGTCACCAGGCAGTGATGGAGTGTCCAATGAAATTATTAAGAACTTGAGAACTGCAGCTCTTGTCTAATGCCCATGTTTCTGCACCATACAGGAATATTGAGACGATATAACATTTTACTATTCTTAGTTTTAGCCAGTAGAAACTGTCCATATCTATTTGACTAGTATCAATTTAATAATAATTATTATTATTAAGTGTATTTTTTTTTATATATACCGCAAATAACCAAATTAAAACCATCCATTTGATTGTTTCCAATGAAATTTTTTAATATAACTTCATTAGTTAACAAAAACAGTTTACGTACAAAATTTCAACAATTAAAACCAAAATGTTATTAAGTTATAGCATATGAAACAGAAAAGGGGCAGGAGTTTTTTTAGAAGGACCATATAATAATTATAATAGAGTAGCAGTAGAGGCAGAGGTAGTAATCATGAAATGTAGCCTAGGACTACCTGTCCTGTACATTGTTATATAATATAAATATAGTGTGTACAGTTGTGGTACACATGAGGCATATTCAGAACACGAAAGACGAATATGGCAGACCACAGTGAAAGAGATTGGAGCCTCATCACGTAACGCTCCAAAGAAAGCCATGGAGAGACAGAAAATTGAAGCCTTTGAAATGTGGATTTATAGAAGAATAAATAGGTAGAATTGGATGGAAACAAAAGATAACAAACGATGAAGTTTTAAAACAACTGAAAATAAAAGAGAACTACTAAATACAATTAATTATTAAAGACAAATGAAATTTTTGGGGCATGTTAAAAGACACAACAGCCTACTAAAAGTAAAAAAGTAATATTGGAAGGAAAAATACAAGGTAAAAGAGGCAGAGTCAGACCAAGACTAACATGGACGAGTAACATCAAAAGATGGACAAGTCAATCTATGTCAGCCTACACCATCAAAGCAAGAAACAGAGTAGAATGGCGATCCATGGTAGCCAACCTTCGTTGCGGAGAAAGCACACGATGATGATGTTGTTGTTGTTGTTGTTGCGTTCGCCAGCTACTTTCAACTCTGACCAAGTCCCTAGAGACTGAGACCAGGAACTGAATTTTGCGTGTATCACTCATCATCATCATCATCATGATCTATTATCTATCATGCCGTGATGATAATGATTGATTATGATAATCAGATCATTATCATCAATTCATCATCGCTCAAATGAATTATAAGTAAATTATTTATTAAATGTTATTCACATTATCTATTGATCGATTGTATTTCAAGTATTTGTAAAAACAAAACGCCAAAACGTATTCACCGTCGTATCCGAATACCGTATCGTATTCGTATTTATTACGTTTTAATTTACCGTAATAATATAATATATTTTTTGGAGAAAGAAAACTAAACTTACGTGCCCATAAAATGCAGCCCAGTGAGCAGGAGTCCACCCATTAATCGTATCCTCTTCACAAATTAAAGCGGAGACACAAGCCTCAGCAGCCTGGTCGCAGTTATTGTTGTAAAGTAAAGTGCCGGCGATGAGGGCGTCCAGCAGACGGCCATTACCGGTGTAACAAGCAAAATGTAAGGGCGTCCTCATCAAAAGTCGTTCACTTAACTCGTCTAATTCTGGCGGTGCTTGTTGCTCAAAATTCATTGTCCAATTAATTTGTTATAAATGTCGGGGTTAGATTCAGTTTGTTATTATTGTTTAACTTTGTTTTATTTTGAGTTTACGAGTCCGGTCTTGGTTTGGAATGGGAAAAAGTAGCAAATCTCAAACCGGCAGAAGTTTCTTTGTATTTTCCTCCTGGTCGTTGGAGTCTAACTACCGAAACACGACAATCACCATCATCATCATTAACGGGTGCTGTCTTCTCATTAAAGGTTGGCTACCATGGAGCGCCATTCCGCTCTGTCTCTTGCTGTGATGGTGCAGGTTGTCATAGGCTGTCCTGTCCATCTTTGATGCTACTCATCCATGTTAATCTTGGTATGCCTCTGTTACCCTGTATTTTTCCTTCCAATATTACTTTTAGTAGGCTGTTGTATCTTTTAATATGTGTCAAAATGTAATTTGTCTTGTTCTAATTATTTTTAGTGGTTCTCTTTTCATTTTTAGTTGTTTTAAAACTTCATAATTTGTTATCTTTTCTTTCCATCCAATTCTATCTATTCTTCTAAAAATCCACATTTCAAAGGCTTCAATTTTCTGTTCTGTTTTCTTGTCTAATGTCCATGTTTCTGCACCATACAGGAACATTGAGAAGATGTAACATTTTAATATTCTTAGTTTTAGCCCTGGTGTTATTTGTTTTAATGTTAGTATATTTTTCATGTCATTAAAATTAGTTGTTGCCATTCCTATTTTGTTTATTTCACTTTTTAATTTTCCATCACTGGTTACAGTATATCCAAGGTAGTTGTAGCTAAACACGGCAATATGGTTCAGAATATGTCCTCCGAGATGTGGCAAGGCCACAGGACTTCGACAACCATGAGTCGACGACACTCCTTCCGATAAAAGAGATGGGAGATGAGATGGGCACAGCCAGAAACGAGAAACTTAGTGGACGTGTAAGAAGACCTATCAACCAACACAGAACTGGAGTCGTAAGTCGCTGGACACTGCGGGACTTGCTGAGGAGGGGATCTGAGCACCTATGGGCATGTTCAGAGTGCAATGACGATCACCCCGCAAATAACTCAATCATTCATAAGAAAATGTATGCGTACACGAAAGTAATGAAAACATCATGAAAGAGGCCAAAACAAAAAGAGAGCTGATGTCCAATATTGGGAAGAAACAATCTTAATTTTTTTGGCTATGTGATGAGAAGAGAACAGTTGGAATATCTTATAACAACTGGAAAATTGAGGGACGAAGAGATAGAGGGAAGCAAAGAGAAAAGATACCAGACAGCTTAAGATGATGATTTGGCAGAAGGTCAACAACAGAAAAGATAAATAACTGTCGAGACCGAAATTGTGGAGAGACATGATCACCTACGCCAGCAGGCATGGCACCTGTTGATGGCATTAAGCTGGGTGTACTGTGCCCAGTGAACAATGGTGTACGCGACAATGAAATACCCGATAAGCTCGCTAGCACTGAGCGTGGCCTTACTCTGGACAAATAGAACTAGGCCATCTTTATTCCTTAAGAGAAGATGAGAAGGATGGATGGGACAATGAGGGACATAAGCACAACAATATAATATGTTGCATCATCATCAAGTACTCATCGACGGAAAAATAATATGAGTACACCGAAGACGGAGTTATCTGCCTGTGCGATGAGGAAACCCTGTGCACACGGCTGCCAGGGAAAAACGAATTAACACGCAAAATTTAGTTCCTAGTCTCTAGGGACTTCGTCAGAGGTAAAAAGCCGGCGAACGCAATTAAAAAAAAAAAAATAGAACAGTTATTTAACTACTTTTAGAACATAAATCCCTGGACCGTTAGAATTATTTTTAAAAATTACCGGATAGCGTTCCAGCCGAGATAAAAGTCATATGTAAGACAATAAGAATATGCGTGAAAGTATCAATAAATCAGAACGTTTTCATTACTCTTCTTAGCTGTCCATGGTATTCTCAAATTCTTCTGTAAAACCACATTTCTACAGACTCCGGTGATTTTCTTCTCTGTACATAACATAATATCTATAAATAAACATATATATATATATATATATATATATATATATATATATATATATATATATATATATATATATATATATATAAAGAACCATAACAAATACATTATCACAATACCGATTGCGAATGATTTTCAATTGCAACACTATGTAGGTAATTGATGTTATATAAAATAAACGTAAAATCATATTAAGCAGCTAAACTTAAGGAGATCCGAGACAAACTACGACGTTTCGGCAAAAGCCGTCATCGGGTATAAAACAATAAATATTAATGCAAAAACACACACAAAACGTAAAAGTGTGATATTATATTGTTTAGTTCGCTCGTTGGTCCAAAAGGCGTAGCGTAGGCATGAACGCGAAGCAAAAACGGTATAACCCTGACAAATGAAAACAAAACTTGTTTACGCTTTCGCATGTTTCTAATAATAAAGTTTAAGAGGAAGAAATAAAACAAATATACAAACTAGGCTGTAGCTGTAGTTTATAGGTAAAAGGACCGGTTGGTTGCAGAGAGTTAAACTGGCTGTTCGGCAAAATAGTTATGAGTGTTTCTTTAGATTAGTCTCTTTTACCCTCTGGTTCCCATCTAAGAGTCTGTTTTGAGATTCTCTTGTCTCCTCTCATCACATGGGCAACATACGACTATCCTCTTCTCTTCATTATTATCATCATTATCATGCGCCATACCGGTTGGAGTAGGCGATCATGTCCTTCCACAATCTTCTATCCTCCATGCATTGTATCAATTGGTTGACACCAAGCTTCTCTCTTTGTCGTCCGCGATCTCT